>CM068482.1:697149-742149 GCA_034769265.1 Remorina albescens | reverse complement strand
GACGGGTCAGCCATTAATCAAAAGGTCGATGGTTCGATTCTGGGTCCGTCCAATCCACATGACAGCGTTAAACTCTTTGAGCAGCTGTTTGGTCAAGAGAAAGAAAAAAAGAATGACTGTCTGAGCTCGGTTTGAAGACAGCTGAACAGAACGTGACGTTGAGGTCACCTGGTCTGGTTTAGGGGGGCGGGACCAGCTGGTTTGAGCCACTCCCTCTGAGGGCGGCTCCTTATTGGGGCAGCAAAACGGTGATCACAGGTCAAACGGAAACTTTCTGCAACTTCCTGTTCAGACCAAGAACCAAACTGAAAATTGTTGCTGTTACTGAGGAACAAAATTTTCTTTCCCAACTTTCCCTCCATCACGTCGCGGACGAAGTTCTCCGCTGGAGGGTTTAAAAGGTGTTTGGTCTGTGTGCTCGATGCGTCAGGTCAAAGGTCAGATCATCGCCTCACGGTGCTGCTTTAATCACATCAGTGTGTCTAAACACACCGAAGGAGAGGAAGCTCATGGAGATGAAGACGTCAAACAGCGGAGCCCTTTGTGTCTTTTCTCACGCTGTGGATCTGTTTTCTTTCTGCTGTCTTTGTCTCTGCGTTCGACTCCCTCCCTCCTTTCCTGTCCTCCCTCATTCCCTCCAAGAAAGACAGACACAAACAAAGACGTCCTTCTGATTCAGTGCCAAGTAAATCAAAGGAAAGATGAAAAAGAGGAAACTCTCATTGCCAAGATGGAAGAGGTGAATCCTCCCGTCAGTGCCAAGTTCAAGAAAAATGTCCGACACCCGAAGCTAAAGTAAAAGTATCTGTGTGTTTTCTCACGCTGAGCCTGCTGTCGTGTCTTTAGCTTCTTCTTCTTGCAAAATGTAAATTTTAAAAAGCAATACGTTTGTTTCTGAGTCCGTATGAGAGATTCCCTGTGCACAGAAACTCATATTGAGTGTGTCGGGTCGACTTGATCCAAAGTTTTATATCCAGCACGATGTTAAAGGTTTAAAACACAAGTCGACTGGCGTTTTTCTGTCTGAGAGGAAAAATGAAAACTTGAAATAATGGCATCTTATGTTTACTTATTTTACAGAGTTCAAAAATATTTCACCACATTAACCTTTTTATTAGTCTTGAAGATTTAAAGGTCCCATATTTGACTCTTCTCTGAATTTTATTTTGAAGGGTTGGTATCCATAAGAAGATACATTTGTGATTTAGGAACCAAAACCTTGTCGTGTAGTTTGTCTCCTCTCAGGCTTCTCTCTGGAGCTCCAGGAACAGAAGCTCAGTCTGTTCTGAGTAAAATCAGATTTCAGGTAAACAGGAAACAGAAACCCAAGTCCTGCATGGTTGGATTGTAGGTCCAGGTGGGACGGCGTTGGGGGCGTGGCAAAGTCCCAGAAGTCGTGGCGGCTGGTTTTAAGGTTTCTGAATCCAGACTGTGGGCTGAGACCTTTGAGACTTTCACTGGATTAAAGTTGAACCCAGACCTGATTCAGAATCAGAGACTGTATGGACCTTTATTGTTTCCCCTTTGAATGTTTGTTATGATAAAAATGGGTGAAGTCGGACTGATTTCCTTTATCAGTCGTTCCTCCTGACTTTGCTGTGTTTCCTCTGCGGTTGTGCCATCGTTGCGTTTGTGGCTTGATTGTCGCTCTGGGAAGTAAACGTGATGGAGGTGGAGCTCGTGGCTGATCATTGTTCTGAAAGGCTCGTTGAAAGTTTGAGTCATTTAATATTTGAGCACTTAGTGCTCATCAACCTGCACTAAACAACGTCCAACAATGTTTACACAGCAGTATGAACCAAATTATTATCAGATGGACTTCAGATATCTAGTTCATGTTCTTTGCTCTTTGTTAATGTGGCGTTAACGCTGCTGCTGATCTGGAGTCCTGATGGGAAACGCTCAGTCTGACTCTCCAGCTGTGTCTGAAATCACCGTCCGTTAATCGGAGAGGCGTTCCTGCGACAAACAGCTGAACGAAGTAAAAGCACAAATACAACAATACTAATTAATATTATTGATAATTCCTTACTATTATTTCAGTTTTGTTAAAATTCTTGTCCATCATGATGGTTTGGTGACAGTTACTGTCTTTCTCTAGTTACGGGGAGAACATCCAAACTCCACACAGAAAGGCCCCAGGCCCGGGAATCGAACCCGCGCCCTTCTTTTGTCAAATTAATGTCAGATATTTTCTGCAGTGAAGAGATGAGAAAAGACGCAAAGTTCTTTTGTTGGTGAAAACTGAGCCCTCAAAGTCATCGTGCAGGGAAATAATATGATTGTAAGGTACCACAGTTCATGATATTTACAGTCAAACGACATGCTGCAAAATGATCCCAGTCAGTTTTAGCTCATCAGTCGCTTTTTGTGCTTAAATGAAGTCATTACACTGTAAAGACCTTAAGATTTCCCTGAGAATCATGAAGGACATCTGTTTTACTGACAGTTTTACAGAAATGAGTTATAAAACCCAGAAATTAGCATTTTAGCTCCTCTGGTTCCCGTCATCTGAATCTGGTTTTCTGAAATTAAGTCTTTTCAAAACATTTCCAGGTTTCATTCTTCCTGCTTCCTGTTATCATCCTGAACACGAAGCTAACATCAGAGCTAACATCGGACTTAGCCTCCGAGTTCAACTTGAAAATGACAATCAGTAAAAACATCTATTGACCGACGGACGCTTAACTTTCTTAGCAACATTAACCGTTTGTTGTTTTGCTCTGTTAGCTTGCTTAAGACAATGTGAACTTTTTTGTTAGACTAGCTTAGCATGGTTGTTTAGCTAAAATGTGGAACATCTGTTAGCTTACGCTGTGTGTGTGTGTGTGTGTGTGTGCAGAAGTGTTAGCACCAGATGGTTTAGTTTGAGATAAAAAAAAAAAAACTCGTTCAAGAACTTTTAAAAGTTGCTTGTATCACATAGGTTTTATGGACTATTGGTAATAATTAGCTATGTGTGCTTCTGTGGTTTTAGAGCTTTATCTGTTAGCATTTAGCATTGAATGCTAGTTTAGGAAGCACTGTCATTGTTTTTAGTTGTTGGCAGCACATTTTACAAAAACTGTCGGGCAATCCAAGTTGTAACAAGTCATTTCAGGAGCTAAGTAAATTTTGCAGCAGATGATTTTATGTGTTATTTGTTTTTTTGTTTGTCGGTTTGACGGTTTGCCGGTTTGTCGGTTTGCCGGTTTGTTGGTTTGTTGGTTTGCCGGTTTGTTGGTTTGCCGGTTTGTTGGTTTGTTGGTTTGTTGGTTTGTTGGTTTGTCGGTTTGCCAGTTTGTTGGTTTGTTGGTTTGTTGGTTTGCCAGTTTGTTGGTTTGTTGGTTTGTCGGTTTGCCGGTTTGTCGGTTTGTCGGTTTGCCGGTTTGTTGGTTTGTTGGTTTGTTGGTTTGCCAGTTTGTTGGTTTGTTGGTTTGTCGGTTTGCCGGTTTGTTGGTTTGCCGGTTTGTTGGTTTGCCAGTTTGTTGGTTTGTTGGTTTGTTGGTTTGTCGGTTTGCCGGTTTGTCGGTTTGCCGGTTTGTTGGTTTGTTGGTTTGTTGGTTTGTGCTGACGGCGCTGCCAGATCGGAGAAAGAGCCGTTAAATCAGAGATCACAACCTTCCCAGTCAAATGAAAAAGATTTTCCATTTCATTGAGGATTTTGTTGTTTTGCTCACCAACACAGACTTATTGATTACGAGCTTTACTGACAGTATCATTCATTTGTGTCCACACTGTGTGTCTCTGTGACTTGCTCCCCTGAAACTGTTTATTTCAGCCCTTTGCCGTTTGTGTGAGGCCATCAGTGTTAAAGGTCCCACTGATATGATTTAGAATCTGTTACACAGATCAGCCGGTCGGTTTAAACTGCAGAATCAGCTGATGTGTCCGATCTGAACCTGATCAGATCTGGATCAGTCTGACTCTCTGACTCCTTCTGTGTGTTTATCCGTCCATTCTCATCCTCCATCTTTGATAGTGACGTCTAGAGTCACGTCTCTACATAAGACGCTCCTATTGGCTCCGGTGGGTGATGTCACAGCCAATCAGAGTGTCTCTGGATCAGTCCTGTATGTTTCTGAGTTTATTGTGTTGACAGAATAAAGACAATCAGATATTTGGAGCTGATTTTTCATCATTAATGAGCAGAACTCCTGATCAGATAAAGATAGAAACTTCAGATCAGCTCTAGAACAACACAAACACATGAGAGGAACTTTTCTTTGGAAAAGAAGGAAACATTCAGAGTGTGTTTGTAGTTAGAGAACAGAGTCTGAACTGATCAGACTGAATCAGATGAGTCTGGGTATGAGAAGACTTTTTGATGTTTTTAAAAATCACAACTTTATATGGAAAAAGACAGATAAAAAAAAAACTGTAAAGTTTTAATGTGGCTCTAAGACAATTGATGCAGTGTCAAAGAAGATGGCTAAAAACATTTTGAAGGAAACAATCACAGACGAGTGGACATCAACGTCTCCTCATTTCTATGGATGCACAGTAGCACTGCTGGCTAACGCGCTAATAAACCAACATAGACTGACAGTGTGCTGTTAGTTTACTCAGATAGTTTTGTTGAATCTTTGAAGACTCACTGGTGCTAAACACACACACACACACACACACACCAGCATTCTGCACTAATAATCAGGGGATCTGTTAGTGCCCACAAAGCTGGACATCAACAATCAAAGTGATATTGGAAATAATATCACAATAATCACAAAGCTCAGAGATGATCATGTTGGAGCTCAGATCACATCTGTATTGATCTGCTGATTGATTCCAGCTCTTCTTAGAGTTTCCATGCAGCTGCATTTTCCTCTCTGCATAAAGCCATAAAGTATCATACAAGAGACTTAATTAATCCTCAGTGATTTTCTTTAATGATTCTAAAAAATCTAGAAAATTCTTCAGCTGCAGATCTTACAGATCACTTTTTGCTTGTTGCACATTTTATTTTTCCGGGTGTTCATTAGAAAAGACAGACCGACAGGCTCTGTACTGATTATATAACTCCTCTCCTGCACAGGATGAGTCATGTTGTGAAGTGAGGAGTGTGTTTTGTGCGATCAGGGAGCTGAAGTTGTCATGTTGCTGTTTCTTATCGTGCCGTAATGATCCAGTTTGGCGCTCGGTGTGATTTCCTTCTCATCTTTGGTACCTTTGAGTTTTATCTTGCAGCCAAACTTGAGTTCGTCAGCTCTGCTGTGACCCATTTCTCCTCCGCAGCTCAGACTCCTTTGTTTTATCTGAAATAAATGAGGGCAGATTTTTTATTTCACTTCTCAAACACAAGGATATAGAAACTGAAGGCGCACACAGTGCGATCAAACGGCCAAATGTCTCCTAGCATTCTCACTAAAGTGATCAAATAGTTTACCTTTAAGTGGTGCATGCAAATAATTTAAGAGAATTTCACCAACAGTATCAGATTTATTTTTCGTCGTTAAGAATAAAGTTGATCACTTTTAAAGGTCCATATTTTAACTCCTCCGGTCTTTTCATTTGAAGGGATGATATACCTTAGAAGATGTAATTGTGGTTTTAAGAACCAAAAACCATCTCAGTGTAGCTTTACATCTCCTCTCACAGGCCTCTCTCTGGAACTCTCTGGAGCCAATCAGAGAAGAGAGAGGATCTGATTCTGTCTGCTAATTGGTTGACCAGTTTTCTGAGTGATCCAATAAAAATGGCCAGATTTCATTCAGGTAAATCCTCAAAGAAACCAAATCCTGCAAGGTTGGATGGTGGGTCCAGGTGGGAGGGGCTTAGATGGCATGGCTGCTTTGTTGTGACATCATAAAGTCCCAGAAGTCCTGACGGCTGATTTTAAGGTTCAGTTTGTGAATCCAGACTGTGAGCATTTCTCCGAGGACTGAGACCTCTGAGACTTTAACTGGATTAATACAGAACCTGGACCTGATTCAGAATCAGACACCACAATATGGGACCTTTAAGTCCCGACTGTTCCCATCATGCACCGTTTGACTTTAATGCCTTAATCTGAAGGAGTTTGGAGTTTCAGTGTGTCTGAAACAAACTAAAATAAAACTGTAAAACTAAATAAAGTTTATATTTTGTTGACAGTATTGAGGTGCGGCGTGCTGTTAGTTTAAGTAACGGACACTCAGCTGCCTCTGCAGCTCTGTCTGTTGGATCAGCTGACACTTTAAACACCGTCCAGGACAAAGGGGTCGTCTTCAGCAGAAGAGTTTTATGTGTTGTCCGTTTGTGTCCATCCTTGCTCCTTCTTTTGGAAAGTGACTTTCACACATTGAGTCACATCAGTGTGGAACCTGCAGGGGAGGCTGCTCCGTCTGTGACGGCAGCTTCACTCCGTCCACTTTGTCTTCTTAACATCTATCACCAAACAGGTGGACCTTTAACTTGTCCACAGGAGGACAGACGGCCTCATACAGAAACACTGACTATCATAATTATTTATTTCCTTTGGGGGAAAAGGATGAGAACAGAAGATGCCCTGATGTCAGCACCATGCAGTGACCCCCCCCCCACCTGCCACACACACAAACACACTGAGGAGTTTATAGCTGAATGTCGTCCTCCAGATGTTTCAGAGTCAGAGGAGACGAGTACTTTTGAAGTCATTTGATTTAACTTCAGGTGGCAGCAGGTGTGTGTTGTGTCGGTAATATAACAGGCAGGGGGCAGCCGTCTGCAGGATTTCTTCTCCTCGTCTCATCTTCCTTCCTCTGAATAAAGTTAAGTGTTGACTTGTTCAGCAGATTATTGTCAGATGTTACACACTCTCTGTGCCTGTTTCTACACAGCAGTGTGTAGCAGCAGCCAAGTGATTGTGCTGCTGGCCTGACACACTTTGAAATCCTTAAAGGTCCAAATTTCAGCCAGTGTTTTATCTGAAGTGTTGATGTCTGTAAGAAGATACATCTGTGGGAGTTTTGACTGCACATGTACCAGAAAATACTGGATGGACCTTCAGTGCTGCCTGAATTGTGTTTATCACCAACACAATTATTGCAGAATATTTCAAATGAACACATCTAACAACCAACCTGCCCTGTAGAGTCAGTGTGCGTCAGTGTGAGTCAGTGTGTGTCGTCCTCTGGTTGGGTGGTGACCTGACTCTTGTCCAGTGTCACATTGTCTCCTGCAGGAATAATAATGAAGCCACACATCATTGAACACATCTGCAAGATATTTGCTGACAACATATTTTATTTTTCCTTATATTAGCGAATATTTCAGTACAATTTTTGTGCATCAATTGCCTCTGGCTCCTGGTTACGGTTAGAGAATCATCTCAAATGTTTAAAAGATTCATTTTCTATTGATGCTTTTCATTGTATTGAAGGACGCAAGTTAAGATTGTGTTCTTAGCTTTGGTAACAAATGTAGCTCCTCAGTATTTAGAGGATGTTTTTTACAAGCAGGACATCAAAACAGAGTTCAGAGGTTTTAAAGTGTGAATTTGAATGTTTTAACACAGAAAAAAAGGGGTTTTTATGTGATATAGATGTAAACATGGACTTTTTTTATGGACCATTCATCTGACAGCTCTTCAAACATTATGATTCACTGGGAGGGAGAAACTGTTTTATTCCTTCTTTATTTCCCTCTTAATTTAAATTTGCTGTCAGATTAGACATCAGATTTACAGCAGGTTACAAACGGGCATAGGGTGACTCATACCAGTCACCGTGGCAACAGTGAAGCTGTTAAGAGTCACCGCAATCTGCCGCCAAGGTTGACGAAACAGAAGGTCAGGGGAGAGGTCGTCACTGTGAGACGACCTCAGTAGACTCACTCAGCCTCGTTTTGGTACTTAGTGAGGAGTTCACATGAACAACACACACACACAAACACACACTGAGGCTTCCCTGTCGATCGCCCCCCTCTCCCTCCCCCTCTCTCTCCCTGTGCTGCTTCTCCTCTTCTTTATCGCCGGTTCCTTTGATTTTTCGCTGTTTTCTTCTGAGATGATCTCTTTCTCTGTGTCTCATGGTGTAAATATACAGATAGTCATTCTTCAGTCTGTTGACTTTATTCTTATGTAAATTATTTAAAAAAAGAGATTGACCATGGATGATATACAATATACTATAAAAAGTATGAAATACAAAAGAAATCTATTATCCACTGAAAACAATGAGAATGTAACTGATGATGATGATGATGATGTGAAGATGGAGGTGATGATTGTTCATTAACAACTGTGATGATGAAGATGATGATGATGATGGTAAACAGTGGTGAATGATGAAGATTAAAAACTCCTATGATTCTACAGAAACTGTCCGTGGAGCTCCTGTTTTATTCTTTGTGACATGAACACGAGCAGTCAGGAAGCAGCACTGATGAGTCGTCCCCCCGTTACTGTCCAGTCTGGGACAGACTGAGAGGAGAATTTAGGGAGCTCCTCTGTTTCCTATTTCTGAAAGAGGATTGAGGGCGTGGCCTCTTTGACTGACAGGTGGGTCCGTCCTCAGATTTCATATAAAAATGGACATCTATAAAGTGAAACCAGAACTGAAGAGCTTTAATCCTTCATTCTCTCTAATTAACACCAACCTCTGGCTGATTGTATTGAAGTCTATGGGAAAATGTCCCTCCTAATCACTCCAATTATTAAATTATGACGCAAAGCCTTCTGGGAAAACCTGACATGACCAATCAGATCGCTCTGTGTCACTCTCCATATCTACCTGAGTGGACCTGAGTTTGTTTTTGTTTCTTTTTTTGGAGTTAAGTCTTTTCAGACGTTGAGGAATCCGTCTTCACGAGGAGGCGGAAGATTTATCTGATGAGATTAAACGGAGTTTTTATTGAGGAGTTCATCGGATGTGGGAGCTAACGTTAGCTAACATTAGCCGAATTAGCTGGACTTGGATTTGACCGTTGGTGCTAACGACCGGAAGAGATCCTGCTAACGGGTGAGTCCAGATCGGAGATGTAAATCTAATCTGTCATTAGCGATCTATCGATTAAAGTGATTGGTGTGATCAGGTTTCATCAGTCTGTGTGGCTCGATAGGTTTGTTGTTTTTCCCGGCGGCTCTTTTTTTCGATGCTAACTGACATTAGCTTTGATTTGGCTACAGCTAATGTTTGCTAGTCGTTGTGGCGTTTTGATTGACGTGACGCTGACGCTGCTGCCGGAAGTGTGTCCATGGTGACGGCAGCTGTTTGTGATTCCAACTGCGGAACCTCATCGGAAATCTTCCCGTTTTTAAGTTTTCCTCAGAGTCCCGGCACTTTATGGGAAAGTGTGTGATCACCCGCCGGAGCTCAGGAAACAGAACAAGCTCACCATCAATCCGGCTGAGATAATTCTCCAAATATAACAAAATAAAAACCAATAAAGACAAATACTCCAGCTGTACATCACAGTGGTGAAGTCACTTTATTATACAACACTAACTGCTCCACAATGCAAATCCATATATTACTATAAATATGTACATACCTGAGAGCAATGATGAGGATA
The DNA here is from genome assembly GCA_034769265.1 of Remorina albescens. NCBI lineage: Eukaryota > Metazoa > Chordata > Actinopteri > Carangiformes > Echeneidae > Remorina > Remorina albescens. The sequence continues at coordinate 732,699 of CM068482.1, read as the reverse complement.
GAAACAAGTTAATAAAGCAAAAAGTACTACAGCTTAAAACTATATCAATGTGAATGTGCAGCTTTTTAAAATTTCATTTTATTCATCAATTTTTACTTGTTTTATTTATATTTATATCTCCATTGCACTGTTCCTGAGTGTGCACTATGTGATTTATAGTCTGAACATCTTTAGTTATAAACTGAATGGACCTATGAGTAAGTAAGACTAAGTGGAAATATCAAAATATAAATAGAGCATTTTGGTAATTCGGTTGGATCATTTAGAGAAAAGATTTTCAAAGCATTGGGCTTCTTTGGGTTTCATACCAAACAAAGCAGCTCCTTTACCTGTGCAGAATATCATTTGCAGGCCGAGGTGTCTCTGTAGTACTGCAACACTTCTGGTGCTCACTGTCCACAAGTGTCTTGTGACACATTTCACCTTTTTCATATAATAGCAGCTCCTGTGAGTTGGATATTGCACTTTCCATAACACGACTTTGATCGTATTTTGATTAATTGTGGAGGTCTAGTTTTCAGACACAAAAGGAGCTCTTTGGCTCAGAGGAATGAGAAATATCAGGGTTTTGATTCACACAACACTTTATGGGATTTGACAAGACATATACTGTGTATAATATTGCTAGACTTGGTGATTAAACAGGACATATCTATATAACACAGCCAGCCTTTCAGTCATGATCCACACTGGCAAATGTCTACAATGAATTTAACAGTATGACTCCATGTCAGCATTCCACTGCATTCAAAGTCAGTGATTGAATCCAACATGTGGACTTCTTCTACCTGACATGTTATGTCAGGATGGGAGGAGGGGAGCTCTGAGTCTCATTAACGTCTCCAATCTGCCCCAGCTGAAGCCAAGGTCAAGGGGAGGCAAAGTGAGGGAGGGAGGGATAATTTGATTAAAGTCTTAGAGAGTGAAGGGGGGAGGAGGTGACAGTAGAGAGAGAAACACAGATCGAACTCATTCACACTTTAGGAAAACACACATCAACACTTTTGTTTGAATCACTGGATAAAACTGGATTTTCTAGAACACCACTGGAATACAAACATTCTGCCGTCCAGCTCCAAAAACCTGCAGAGGGCCACAGGAAGCTGGAAGACAGGAAGACAGGAAGTGCCTTCAAATTAACTTTAGATGACAACACCCCATCATTTCTAAGTGACTCCATGAGCCTTTTATCCGACTCATCTGGTGGCCAACGCAGACTCTGTAATCTGCTCTGGACTGACTGACAGGGCAGCCCTGGAGGTGAAACTGGGAATTAAAAGTTGTGTTTTAGCTCCTTCACCCTCTGGCGTGACTCAGTTAACAAAGAAAGAAGCTTTTAATAAGTGGCTCCACCTGCTAATGATGCAACTAATCTGTAGCCGGCAGTGAATAGAGAGGATGGATGAAGTGAAAACAGGCCGTGAGTACTATGATTTATTTCCCTGCGTCTGATCATAAGGCGGTTTGAATCCATTTAAACAAACAAGGTTCCTATGAAATGGGTTTATCTGCTAGCAAGGGCGCTAATCTGTAGCCGGAAGCTACGGCAGCTTCCCACAGGGATTTAAATCTTTCAGCTTGTTAGCCACCTGACTTAGCAGGCGTTTTGCAAGCAGAGCAGTCGACGTGTTCTCGTGTCTGTTTGTCCGTTTTTTAAAAACCTTGTTTTGTGCCAACGCTGGCATCTTGGAGGCCAAGTGTACTTCCTGTTTACCTTTAACTGATCTCACAATTCACTTACAAACATGGAGAGTTGATGAGCTTTGACTGAGAGGAAATGACTGTGGCCATCACTTCTGTACGTTCACTGACCTTCACAAAATGTCAGGGTTGATCCAAAGTGTGACGCGTCGTATTGATCCACTGCAGTCCATTAGTATGTGAAGGCCAGCTGTGATCCATGTCACAAATAACACGGTTATCACAGAGAAACAACCTGCTATCTGACTGTCCAGCTCACTGAGCTTCATCATCCTTCATCATCCTGACACGGAGGCAAACTACCCTCCGCTCTGAGTTGGGTAGTTCTTCGCCTCCAGGTTGTGCATTAAAACCGTTTAATGCACACCTACTCGTGGATTAAACCTTACATAACACACTGAGTGCTGCACCTCTCAATCATCTGGTGAAAGCAATTTTCACAAATTGACATTTATTCACTCATATTTGATAAAACACACGCAGGTAGAGCATCTGTGTGTGTGTGTGTGTGTGTGTGCGTGCAGGTTTCATTAAGTTGTCACCTGGCAGCGTTTCCTCTTCATCTCCTGTAGAGTCACTTTAATTACAATTAAACAGTACAAACACTTGATAATGATGTTTTGTTCAAAGTGTAATGATCAAATGTTTTGACAGAAAACAATCATTTACTGGAAGTCTTTACAGTCATCATTAATTCTTCTGACAATAATCAGAGTGTTTGGACCATCAACAGACAAACTTTATCTGACTGACTGAGTTCACAGCTCTCATGTTTCCCTCCATTAGAGCCTAACTTCCTGTCTACCTGCCACATGTTGGAGGATCACACTGGATCTTTTCATCCCATCTTTAAGGACACACAGCGAACACCTCTGATCGTCCCTTCCAGGGAAACCATGGAAACAAACAGGTTATAAGAGGCAGAGCCCCCAGCCCCCATCATATGTGCGAGCCTCATCTTCAGAGAGAATTTAGAAATACCTGAGGATGTTGAGTTGTCTTAAGTGCGGCGTCTCTGTGGATGAATTACTTGCAGGTGTTTACAGGGTGGCATTCTTTGTGTCTTCATGCAGAAAGATGCATTTTAGACAAACAACCTCCGCGGCCACCACATCAGCTGTGATGTAGTCAGAACATGTTATTTATCCACAGTGAGGAACTCTGTCTCTTAGAGGAAGCCTGCTGTCACCTGCTGAGAGCCGACGCGTGGCGAGGCCACAGGTGAGGACGTTCATGGCAGGCTGGTCCACCGTCCTCGGGCCCCATGAGCAGACAAGCTCGTGGACGTCAGCGAACCGGAGAGTGGCTGATCTGGAGTCGGAGGTTTTCGGGGATGTTTGGCATGCCAGGTGTCTGTGACCTTTGCCCTCTGTTTTGTCTGCGCTCCTCTGGAACCTGGTCACCTCTCCGCAGGTAGGCAGAGCACCTGGCTGACCTCTGACCTCCAAATACAGGAATTCTGCCTGCTTTGCCTTTTTCCTCCACCTTTCCTGCTCATTCCCTCAAATCCTGCTCCATCCTTCACTTCCTGTTTATTTCTGCTTCCTCCTCTGAGGGAGTCCAGTGGTTTTTTTTTTACTGCTCTATTGTGCGATAAGCTTCCAGAAGAATGAAACAAGGAAACAGGAACGAAGAAGCAGCAGAGGGAAGCAGAGGTAAAGAAAGAACAATGGAGAGAGGAGAGAGGTAAAGAGAAGGTGAGAGTTTGAAAGAAAGGACAGAGGAGGGGAGAGGAGGAGGAAAAGCTGGAGGCAGAGGAGGAAAGTGGTGGGAGGGGTGAGTCAAAGAAATGAGCAAATAATAAAGGATAGTAAGGGAAAGAGGAGAAATAAAATGGAGGAAAAGAATGTGGTGGAGAAAAGAGATGAAAGAATAGATGAGTTCAGAAAGAAGACAATGGAGATAAAAGAGGAAGGGGAGGAGCAGATAATACAGGAGATATAAGATGAAAAAATTATAAGAGGTGGAAGAGAGAAGGAGGCTGTGAGGAAGAAAAGATAAATGGACAAAAAGATATCAGCGACAAACAGAAGAGGTAGAGAAGGTTAAAGCAGAGGAGGGACGAGCAAGAGAACTGAAAAGAAAGGAAATGGGAGGCAGGAAAACAGGAAGGAAAAGATGAGAACAAAAAGAGCAAGTGAAGCAAAGTCGGAGGAAGATGAGCGGAGAGAAGGGCAACAAGGATATAAGAGGACAGAAGGAAAGAGAGGAGTTCGATTAAAAAAAAAAAAAAGTAGAGGAGAAGAGAAAAGAGAGGAGGAGCAGCCAGACTGAGGCCTCAGTCCAGGATCGCCACACCTGAAACCGCATGTCTCCACGGAGACATGCACGCTAATCCGCCTGCCGCACACGTGACCACCGTGCACACAAAGCCATAGTACTGAGAGTGTGTGTCTGTGTGTGTGGTTACAGCCAGGGGTGTGTCACTGCAATGAATCTGAGATTGTGAGGTTGTGAGCTGCAGCGCCGTGAGCTGCATGAGGAGGAGAAAAAAAGAAAAAGCTGTGTAAATAGAGAAATAGAGGTGTGTGTGTGTGTGTGTGTGTGTGTGTGTGTGTGTGTGTGTGTGTGTGTGTGTGTGTGTGTGTGTGTGTGTGTGTGTGTGTGTGTGTGTGTGTGTGTGTGCGCGTGTGTGTGTGTGCGCGCAGAGAGAGCAGGGAAGAGCTATCAGATGTGTGTCAGAGAAGATGTGTGCATGCATGCTGCAGGACCAGATGAATATTGCTGTGTGTGTCTTTGTGTGTGTGTCAATGGCTGAGTGCACATGAATGTGACTGACAGGCTGAGTGTGTGCACTGGAGAGTGAAAACACACATACATTCAGAAGAAGACACGTGGAGAGGAGGCTGTCAAGAAAGCAATCAAGCATCCCCATAGAGAGAGGGAGGAAAGGAGCAAAGGAGAGAGGAGGAGAGGAAGGAAAGGAGGACAGAGGTTAAATTGGAAGAAAGGCGTAGAGGAATGGAGGGAGGAGGAGGAGCTGGGGGAGTGGCTGGGTGAGAGAGGTAGACAAAGCAAGGGAGGAAGTGAGAGAGAGAGAAGGGGCGAAGGAAGAAAGGAGTGAAGGGAGGGCCAGCTGGGAGAAAGGAGCAGCAGAAGAAGAAGGAGACAGGGCGAGCGAGTGAAAGAGAGAGAGAGAGAGAGGTGTGTGTGTGTGTGTGTGTGTGTGTGTGTGTGTGTGTGTGTGCGTGTGCGTGCATGTGTGCATGTGCATGCGTGCGTGTGGAGGTGTGTGTGTTTTCTCCTCCAGTGTAAATGAATGGAAGGCGTCTCTATTGTCTTCTGAACGGTAAGAAGCTGCTGCTGCCGTATCTGCCTGTTCATGATAGTACGCTGTGTGTCTGTGTAGATCTGTGTGTGTATGTGTGTTCACCGCAAGTTCCTCATGCTTGTACATGTGCACGCTGTGTGTGTGTGTGTGTGTGTGTATGAAACAAAATGCAGACGTATGCATTTCAGAAAGAGGATGTTAATTTGCGAGAGTAATTCAGTACAGTGCTGTGTGTGTGTGTGTGTGTGTGCGTGTGTGTGCGTGTGTGTGTGTGCGTGTGTGTGTGCGTGCGTGCGTGTGTGCGTGTGCATGTGTGCTTTAATTGTAGTAGTGGGCTGGGAATGTGTGTGTTTCTGGTTGTGTGTTCAGTTGTTCCCTTCAACTGATTTTTTCTTTTTGGAGTGACAACCCAACAATCAGCTCATCATTCTTGTGTGTATGCAGGTGTGTGTGTGTGTGTTTGGATGAGTCTGACTTGTGAAGACGTTGGGCTGGTTTAGATGGTTCTCAGGTTCTGGGTCTGGATCAGGTTTGACTTTAGGGTTAAAGGAACATTCTGGTGTTTTTCTTCTTCTCGTCTTTTTGTGGTTCTGTCCATCATGGCGGCTCACACTAACTTTCCCTGGAGCTCTATGTCGACTTCATGTTCCCCCAAAAGATTTCAACATCATGTTCAAATAGTCTTTCAGTTCAGTTCAGGTTTAGAGAAAGTCTGGTTACAGCTGAGTTTGGCTAAATGGAAGATTTAGTTCAGAATCCACTGTAGGCTGAGTTCAAAATTTGGTTTATAAAACAAATAAGTGGAGGCGGAGTCATATTTAGTTCAGAAAGTCGAGGTTGGGTTAAAGGTTGAATATTAAAGTTTTATCATTGCTGTTGATTGTGGGTCCAGATGTGAAAGGCTTGAGGGCGGTGACTCACCGCCAGTCACCAAGTCCCAGGTTGAGTTTCTGAATCCAAGCTGTGGACTGAGACCTCTGATACTTTCACTGGATTAATACAGAACCTGGACCTGATTTAGGATCAGAGACCTTCAGCTCTTTAAACCTGTAGACTGTATGGACTGGAGTTAGTTTGATTAGACTGGTTTACAGCAGGATGGGATTAGGTTTCTTCAAAGAACTAGTTGTATCCTAACGTTTCCTGCAGACTTTGGGGTGTTGTGATGATGATGAGGAGGAGGAAGAATAAAAGTGTATTGTTTTTTAATGTGGGTCCTCATAAGGAGATGAATCCAGACCTGTGTGCTTCCTCTTCTCTCCTCATCCAGCAGATGAATACATTTGCAACTCGTTTTAAATGAAACATGAATCCAAGTTAAATACTGAAAACACTCCTCGTTCAGCCGGAGAAAGGACGAGCTGCTGGGAGCTCACCAGTAACACCAGTACAGTGGAGCAACTGGAGCAACTGGAGCATGAAGGAGCCATTAGTCTGTTCAGGCGTCCTGCGTCCATTATTTTCTGGGAGGATGTTTTCAGATTGACAGACCTCTGTCGTCTTCTGGTTGTTCTCTCTGTGTTAAATTAAGACATGAAAAATATTTTGTCCGAAGTGTGATTTATTGTTTGAAGTGATGATAGAAACCCCAGACACACCTCCTGGCTTTTATTTTGAAACATTCACCTTTACTTCCATGATGTCTGACTTTCTGTAGTCATTCAACAAAAACTATTAACAGACAGTAAAATAGAGTTTCAGGTGATTCTGTCGGCATTTATCAGAAAATAGAGACTCAAAAGAGCTTTTACTGATTCAGAATGATTCAACCTTTCATCAGTGTTTCCTTTCTATTGAATTACTGTTTACTACACCCATCAGAATGGAGGGATGAATGGAAATAAAAAGAAATATTCATAAGTCACACAGAGACGACTCCAGCTGCTGTTCAATGTCCATTTATTTTGATCCAAACAGCCATCGCCTCTCTTTATTTCTCCTTTTTTGTCCATTTCCTCTCCTTTTATTCTGTTATTTCTGGGCAGAAACTGAAGTCATAGCACTGAAACGTTAAAACGCTGATGATGGTGGATGATTCGTATATTGTTAAGCTCAGAGAGTAGTTGAGCACATTGTTTAGCTTTTCATTACTGCGAATTTCTGAGGGCAGAGCTTTGTGGAAAAAAGGCAGCAGCCCGAAAATAAGCCGGTCCCGTTGGGGCCGCGGTGAAGTGAAGTGTTAAGACACTCAAATGCACTAACGCTCAATTATTTATTTAGCCAGCGAGCTGCTGGGATGGTTGCTAGTCGCTTTAGCAAGCAGGACAGCCGGTGGCGGGGAGGGGGCTTGAATTGTTGTCCTGATGAAAAAGATGTCCTGATGTTTATCACTCCTCCCTGGACTTCATGTTTGTCTTCATCTACAGGAGCTCTGAGGTTTGTGGACTCAAACATTTCACAGTCAGAGTTGTTCTGCTTTTTATCACAATGGACAGAGAGACCACGTGATGAGCCTGAAATAAAACATCAGAGCCGTTCAGCATGTTTGGCCTCCCACTCTTAGAGTGTGACTGTGACACAACTGTTCCTTAACGAACTTAGATCGTCTCACTGAGGTCTGAACGCAGCAGAGCTATAACAGTATGAGAAAAGGCTGCTGAGGTTTGTAGCCCTGCATCCTCTGCCTCACACACACACACACACACCAAACCTTAACTATAAATGTAAAGCCTGACGCTGCACAACTGTCTGCTGTCCGGGAAATGAGAGGAGAGAGAGAAAGTCAGTGTCAGGCAGGAAGAGAGAGAGAATGACAGAGAGAGGCAGCTATAAACTGATGAAAAGGAGAATATGAGCTGAAGAATCCGTCTCATTACATAAAAGTGCTGCATGTTACATTTTAAATATGGCCTGGCCAGATAAAATGCCACTTTGCTCTCATGTCAGAGGAAATATAAGCATGATGAAGAAAAATGTGTTGGTGCTAATATTTCTCCTGAGTCATCAGAGGAGCACATCTGAAACAGATTGTTTTGTTCTGGTAGTTCACTTCAGTGCACTGGTACTCTAAACTACTGAGCTGTTTATTTATTTATGAAATGGTTTCATAAAGATTATAAAATATAGCTCTATATCTATATTTCAGGTGAACGCTCAGATAAGGCCTGTAAGGCTTTGGGTGTGGCTGTGAGCTGTGACTGTGTTGTTATGACAGAAATGTGTTTCCCTGTGGACCTATGGACCTTTAGGTTTACTGTGGTATTGCTGCTTTTTCTGGAGCATGCTTTGATGGGATCACACCAGAGTAACAGAGAGTACTCAGCAGTTATTTGACTACACTTGTTACGTTTTGGTTTTTTTTTGTTTGGCAGCATCTTGCAGGTTGTGACAGACAGACCGTCTTTAAGTCCTCCTGCTGTAGTTGGTGTGTCAGGGTGAAGACACTGACTCACAAAGTGAAGCCAACATGAGTCCTGAAGACTGTCTGTTAAATCAGCGGCTTGACTTTGTGACAAATTCCATTTCCATACAGCACATGCAGAATCCTGTTCACCTGTTCTCCAGGATTATTATAAGACCCCCCCCCCCCCCCCCGGAGAGAGGACTCAGAGAGAAGTGAAGACAAAAACAGTCTGAGTTTCAAGGAACAAGATCCCAAACTGCACAGATGCAAGTTGCTGTGAAGTTGTGACTATGAGTTTGTTTGTTTGTGGAGGAGGTGGAGTAAAGAAAATGAGCTGAAAAATAGAGAAGAACAGGAAGAAGATAAAAGAGAAGAAAATGGGGGCGAGACGAGCCTCCCTTTGCCTGAAATCCTCCAGGTTTTAGACGAAGGAGGTAATTACAGAGGAAGATGGAGGGGGAGAGAGAGAGAGTGAGACAGAAAGTGAGGGGGGGGGGGCAAGGAGATATACAGTATATACAACAGACAGAGAAGATGAGAGGAGTAGCAATGTGGTTAGTGAAGAGATGTCTGATAAAAGACATGTAGAGATGGGAAACGCAGTGAGAGAGAGAAAGGACACCTGGATGAAGGAGGAAACACAGGAAGCAAAGAAAGAAGCAGAAACACTTCATGGCCAAAAATATACGGACAGGCTAACATTGGTGCTGAATGTGACTGTGACACCATCCTTTGGTCTCAGACCTCAGACCATCAGTGAGGTCCAGCACTGATCAGGTCTACATCAGGCTCTGCTCCAGACCTGTTAGAGCCTCAGATAGAAACTCCAGGGAGGGCTGTCCACATACTTTCGGCCATATACTAGAAGGTGAGTCCTGTGGTCCTGCAGCAGGTGGCGCTGTTTCTCCTCTTCTTCTCTTTTTGTGCTTCAGGAGGTTATCTTGTTTTGACTTCCCGTCTGTCAATTGCTGGTTTCACTCACATTTGATGTCACTTTATTCAGGATTCAGATACTTCTTATATTGAGACGACAGAGCAGAGCAGTGGTCATATAAGATAAACTGCCCCTTCATTAGCACAAAACAAACACAATAACTAGACAAGTGGAAGTCGTATTGTCCGAATTTGTCATAATTCACCTTGAAATGTAGAAAAAACAATCTCAATTAAATTGGCTGCATGATGGATGAGGTGGTATTGAAAGGTCAGAGGTCAGGAGGAGGAGCTCCTGGAGAACAGACTCTGTTCAGCACATCTGCTGTTTTTCTTTGGATTCCTAAACAGCTGATTTTTTTCTATTGAACAGAAACACCAGTAAAGTGTTTTCCCGCCCTCTGGGGCTGTTTTTATATTCATTGTTTCCTGTCTTCGGCAGCACAGCGGCATGGTGGTTAGTTCTGTTGCCTCACAACAAGAAGGTTTTGGGTTCGGTTCCCAGCCTGGATCCCTTCTGTGTGGAGCTTCCATGTTTCCTCCGTCCAAAGACATCATGTTTGGGTTCATCGGGGACTCAAAATTGTCTGGTTGTTGGTCTCTGTCTGTCTCTGTGATGGACTGGAGACCTGTCCAGGTTGACCCCGCCCCTCACCCAGAGTGAGCTGGGATTGGCTCCAGAACCCCCCGTGACCCGGAAACAGATCAGAGGAAGAAGATGGATGGATGTTTCCTGTCGTTTGAATCAATAAAAACAAAGTCAGAAAGTTGTTTTTAACTCTGGCATCATGGGAAATGTTGAGATTTGGGTGTTGATAAAAGAGACCAGTCCAATGTAGTCAGCTCGGAGGTTTGACTCAGCCTCCTGGTTAGCTGATCCTTAGCCACGCCTCCTGTGCCTGAGCGTTTGGGGGTAAAGAGGAACCGAGACAATCTCATTATACAGCAATTTGAATGCATGAAGTTCCTTGAAATGTGTTTAGAAAGTAAATCTGCAGCCTTCAGGCATCAACACCATGCCAGATTTGCATGCTGGGTAAACCGTGACATCATGTTGTACCTGATTATACCTCCGCCTCCTTCGCCATTCAGTAGCTCCACCACTAGAGTTCATTCTGGTCCCTGACTTTGATTTAAATCTTCTGTAATCTGTGTTTCTATGGCGACAAAGATCAGATGACATGATGGTTTCATCACTTCCTCCAATTCCCAACAATATTACCACGTCTGAAAGGTGTTAAAGGGCAAATCCCCTTCCTGTTCAGGATCGGCCCAGAGTCCAGGTCCAGTTTAAAGACAGTCACACTGTGACGACAGAATCATTTACCATCTCATCTGGTCCTGAAGCATTAAAGTAACTTCTTTAGACTTTTATTTTCTGTGGAATATTTTCACCTTGAAGAGTTTTAAGTTGTTCTGTAAAAATCTGGATCCTGCGTTTGAACCAGTTTGACCTCATGTAGACAACGACCAGGACGGAGACATTTGGGTGTCTCACTGTGCTCTGTGCCGTCCCCGAGGAGTGTTCAGTAACGTTTATGGTGCCAGCCTCCAGAGCCAGGTGTGTTTGATTTGCTTCCTGCTTCCTGTTTGTGTTCCTGGAGGCGTCGGCGGCTCTGATGTCATCCTGCAGGGAAACTGATCTGAGCTCAGCTGCTAAATCGTGGAGCTCCAGTGAGACAAGGTCCTTTAATGGACCTTCAGCAGAGACGGCCACACACACACACTTATCTGTTGCATCAGGTGTGTCTGCGGGTTTTTAACCTCATCCATACACACATTTACACACTGCCTGCATAAGTGAGTGTGTGTGTGTTTGTTTGCGTGTGTTTACGTTTGTTTGTGTGTGTGTCTGTGGTGCAGTACGATGCTGCAGTGCATCTCCAGCAGACATTACATCTCCCTCTGTTGCTGCATGCTTACAGTATTTTTACGTTTCCTTGACAACCACCTCAGGACATTATGTCATTAATGGAGAATAACCTTTGACCCCATCTCAGTCTGGCTCCTGTGCGGTTGTAGAAGAATCTCAGTAAAAGTATGAAAGTATAATCACTTTAACATTAAATATCACCCCTAACGCTGACCCCTCCCCGACGAGCTGCTGGTATGAAGCCTCCAGTTTGTCTGTCGGCCATCTTGTTTCCAACCAAAAGAAACCATATTTGGAGGAGATTTTATTATTATTATTGGTTCAATTGAGTTCCAGGGTGACACACTGGAACAGTGCGCCGTTGCTGAACAATAAGGTTCTGGGTTTGAACCCTGGGCTTTTGGCCTTCCAGGTCCGTAACCCAAACCCGGACTGTGCACAGAACTACTGCAGCCGATGGAGGGATGAGTCAGAGGAAACTGATCCAATGTGGACATGACATCAGGATGTACCCCCCCTGTCTGAGGTCCAGATGTGGTCTATAGGTGTTCATGAGCGCTTTAATGGGGGGGTTTAGTCTCTGTTCTTCTTGTCTGGACTGACTGGCTCCGACTGGCTTTACTGTGTGAAACAGAAAATAAAAATCAAACCAGTTTATTTAATCACTTACTGAACAAGAAAAACCTTCTGAGTTTTTATTTTTCTATTTCAAGAAGAAATTTATTCCTTTTTACTTTTTGACTGCCAAAAAGAGACGTGTGTTTGTGTGTTTGTGCGTGCGTGGCATTTGATTTAAATGCTCTCCCGCTGCACTGCCAGAAATATTTTAGTTGCGTTGCATTTTTCGACCTGTGTGTGTGTGTGAGTGTGTGTGCGTGCGCACGTCTTCTCCATATGCTTCTGATCCTGGCCCCTCCCACTCTGAGCTAAAATCAGCAACACACACACACACACACACACAGAGTGACAGCATGAAACCTGTGTTGTCATAGCAACACCTCACTTGACTGCAACCGTCTCTCCACCCTCCCTTCTACTCCTCCACTCCCGTTACATGGCAACCATCTCCAAGCAACACCCCCCCCCCCCCCCCCCCCCCCCCCCCCACCACCACCACCTAATTTTTGGAGCCAAAGTTGATCATGAACGAGGGAACAAAAGACGATGGAAGAGGGAAGGAGGGGGATGATAACTAGGAGGAAGAAAGAGAGAATAAATGACCAGGATGGAAGATGGAGGGAGCAAATGGAAAGGGAGGGGGTAGGAGAAGAGGAAAGGAAACAGGAGGAGGGAAGGAAAAACAGACTATAAAAGAAAGGAAGGAGACAATATGGAAAGAGAAAGTTAGAAAGAATGAAGAGTGAAATTAAACAAAGAAAATGGAAGAAAAACAAAGAAATGGAATAAGTCCTCAAATAAAAAGCTAAATGGAGGGATGAAGAGAAGGAGGAAGAGGATGTGAGAAGAAGGATGGAGAGATGAGCAAATAAAAATGAATAAAATGGAATCTGATGTTTACATCATTCATCGTTCTTTTCATTATCTCCTTTGTCCTCTCTCTTTCTTCACTTCTTCTCTTCCACTCTTTTGCTTACTTTCCTTTCCCCTCCCACTTATTCCTCCTCTCCTTTCCTTCCTCTTTTTCCACCCCAAAAGTTTTCTCCTCTTCCTTCCTTCCTCTGTGCGTTGCATTTGAGTACCTTGACTTCCTGTGTCTGGGCCGCCATGACTGTAACCGTGGTTACTGCTGGGACAGCAAAGATCACTTACAACTTACACGGTCTTTTCATACAACACTAACTTTTTGTGGCTTTTTTTTTCTCTTCCTCCGATCAGAAAGTATTCGTGTTGCTCTCGAACATGTGGCTGCAGGAATGAGGGATGGAGGATGGAGTCAGAGGGGAAGATGGAGGAAGTGCTGGAGAGACAGATAAAATGAGCAGGAGGAGGGAGGAGGAGGAGCAGCCTATGAGAAGTCTGATGAATTATAGAGGCTTGTCCCCAGGCTGGAGAGTCACTGTGGGGGGAGGATGGATGGATGGAGTAAAAGAGGAAGAAAAAAGACAAAATGGAAGAGATAGAGACGGATAAAAGGTGGAGTAAGTGAAAACGGAGGACTGACGGAGGGAGAGAGGATGTGCGGGTCAATCCATTTGTTATTGAGCAGAACATTATGAAATGCCAATGCTGCTGTTGCCGTGGAAACCAAGGGGAAGCTCTCTTATGTTTCATGCTTTGTTGCCCACGGTAACTGTCCTGTGAGTAAAGGATGGAGACAGAGAGAGGAGGGGTGGAGGCTGCAGCTAATCAATCAGTGATCAATAATCAATCACACTGATCACAATCTGATCATTCAGATCTATCAGAGCTCAGTCTACAGAGTCCAGATGGAGGACCTGTTCACCGGCACTGTGGTCCACAGGATCCTGGACCTGGATGTGTCCCAGGTGCCTCAATTGCTAGCTGGTAGATTTGTGCCGTTTTGCCGCCGGTCTCTGCAGCCGCCATGAGGTCACTTCCTGTCTGCATGTAATCAACACGCACAACAACACTGTCAGCTGTCACTCATCACTGTGTGTGTCTGTGTCTGTGTGTTCGTGGCTGATCGATGGAAGAAACGATGAGCTCTCAGAAGAAAGCCAGTGGACGTGCTGCGTCTCTCAGACTGAAGAGACGTCACGAGGAGCTCAGAGTCCATCAGTAGATGGAGCTGATGTTCTCTGACATTCTAAGACGTTCTCTGACGTTTCTGACGTTCTCCAAAGCTCTCCCACGTTCTCCGACGTTCTCCGACGTTGTCCAACATTCTCCGACGTTCTCCGACGTTCTCCGACGTTCTCCGACGCTGAATTTAACTGTATAAATATGGAGCGTTTCTGTCCTGAAGGCGTCAGATCATCTCCAGCTTTGTCCTCGCTGCTCTCCTTGTGCTCCTACAGCAGGGCTAATGCTAATGCTAAGGCTAACTTTTAGGCACTTAGCACATTGTGGCAGTTAAAGTCTCCGCCCACTGTGAGGTCACCAGTCGGTTTGTGAGCTGCTGTTTGAAGCCTCCAGTTTGTACCTATCAGTCGGCCATCTTGGTTTTTTGAAACTATGCTTGGAGGAGGAGGCGGATCTGATCTGTACTTGATCCTGATCACACAGTAGCCACACCCCCTAATGCCTACCCCATTTGGTCTGTTCTGCAGCGGTAATCAGATCTGTTCCAACGATCTGATCAATGACTATTTCTGTCATTGATCCTTATCGATCGATCAAAGAGAGAGAGGGTGGGCGACTATCAAACTGAATGTCTTCAGAGTCAGTGAGGATGAATTCATTATTGAGGGGGGTTAACCTCTGACCCTGATGCAGTGACATCATCAGTGGGCGGTGACCTTAACTCAGGTGAGAAAGGTTAATTAATCAGAGCTGATGTTGGCTTCAGATTCAAAACCTCTAAAAACACTGTAACAGTAAAATTCCTTAATGTTATAATTAAAGGGAAAGTTTGAATAAAAGGTCTAAACGAACAGAAAGAAAGGAGGAGGAGGAGGAGCAGCAGGAGGAGGAGGAGCAGCAGCAGGAGGAGGAGGAGCAGCAGGAGGAGGATGGTGATGGTGATGAGGAGGAGAAGGAGGAGGATGGTGCATCTTTGAAGAAGAGTGAAGAAGGAGAGAGAGGCTGACGGGGTACTACCCTCCCCTCTCTCCTCTCTCTCTCTCCCCCTCTCTCTCCCTCTCTCTCCCTCTGCCCCTCCCTCCCCCTCCCCTCTCTCTCTCCTCCCTCTCCCTCCCCCCTCTCCTCTCTCTCTCCTCCCCCATCTCGCTCTCCTCCCTCTCACCCCCCCATCTCTCTCTCCTCTCTCTCTCCTCCCCCATCTCGCTCTCCTCCCTCTCACCCCCCCATCTCTCTCTCCTCCCCATCTCTCTCTCCTGCCCCCCTCTATTTCTCTCCTCCCCATCTCCCTCTCCCCACCTCTATCTGTCTCTTCCCCTCTCTCTATCTCTCTCTCCTCCCCCCATCTCGCTCTCCTCCCTCTCTCTCTTATCCCCATCTCCCTCTCCCCACCTCTATCTCTCTCTCCTCCCCCATCTCTCTCTCCCCCCACCTTTATCTCTCTCTTCCCCTCTCTCTATCTCTCTCTCCTCCCCCTCCCCCTCTATCTCTCTCTCCACCCACTCCCTCTCTCCTCCTCCCCATCTCCCCCCCATCTCTCTCTCCTCCCCCTCCCTCCCTCTCTCCTCCCGGTCGGTTGTTGTTGCAGCGGCAGCAGCTTCGATCATCAGCGGCAGCAACAATGTGGTGCATCAACTGCGCCTCGGACAAAACGCCAGCGATCCTTCACAACAAGCTGCTGTATTGGTAAGATGAACCCCCCCCCCTCCCCCCTCTTCCTCCTCTTCCTCCTCTTCCTCTTCTTCCTCCTCTTCCTCCTCTTCCTCTTCCTCCTCACTCACCGACTCGCTGCGTGTTTTCCGCCCGGGATGCCACACTGCTGCCGCCTGCCGTGTTTGTTTGTGCAGATCTACGCTGTTTGTGTGTTGTTGTGTTGTTGTGCAGAAGAGACAGTTCCCTTACTCTTTACCTGCCCTGGCTGCGCGCCTTTATCTCCACCTGTCTCTCCATCTCGTGGTCTCTCGCTCTCTGAATCGTCTATGTCTCTCCACCTTTTCCTGCTTCTGCGCTTAAAGGAAACTTTTTAAATGATCACCAAGAAGAAACCTGCCCCCCCCCCCCCCCGGGCTCCCCCACGTTGTTCACACCTGAGTGGATGGAAGCGTGATGCGTTCAGGATCCTGTGGCTTGTCTTTATATGAAGCTTTAATGGAATCAGCTCTGAACTGTAAAGTTGAGGCTGAAACAGGAGCTGCAGTGATGACACCAGAGTCATGTCATCTATCTGTGTGTGTTTGTGTGTGTGTGTGTGTGTGCGTGCCCGCCCATCCATCTGCAGTGATGGGAGGACATGCAGATATAAAGCTCCTATCATGCTCAGGTGAATCCGGTCTGGATCCATCTTGTTTGTCGGTGTGCCTGCTTACATGTGTTGCCTTCAAGTACCTGAAAATAGTAACAACAGAATTCAACTGTTTTATGTCATTTCCACAAAAAGATCCAACAATCGGCTGAGAGACTTTTATTCTGAAGGATGATGGTCTGTGGTGCATTAAGGCTGAGGTCAGTCGGAGGAAACAGGTGAAGACATGAGAACAAAAGAGAGGTGTGGTTTTATTTTGAAAGGCTCTTTAGTTCTCCATCATCTCAGAGGGTACAGTCAGTTCAGTCGGTTCGTTTACAGCAGCAGATGTTGATCAGCTCAATGATCCGTCCTTGAAAGTGTAGAATAAATAAATCACAAATGACCAGCAGCTGGACTTGTGTTGCTCAGTGGACACTGATGCATTGTGGGATATTCTCAGCTCTGTCTAAGCGGTTTCACATGTGTGCTCGGTGAACTGCAAGTTGGCATTTTCCAGATGTGGTACACAGCTGCCTCCGGACAGACGAAGGTGGCTTCAGGAGAACTCGTCAGCTCTTAAAGTCTGATACGGGTCTGAAGGAGTCCTGATTGATCCGGTCCATACGGATGTCTCCTAATGACAAACAGGATCTCCCTGTCCCTGGCCCCTCCCACAGTCCAAAGGCATACAGGTTCCCTAAAACTGAGTCCCAGCTCAGAGACCACGTCCTCCAGAGGACCTGGTCCTGTGCCTGTCCGTCCTGTTGCCTAGCAACCCTGACAACAAATAATGTCTTTTTCACAAAGACTTGAGGTGTTGTGGTTTCTTTAAGGAGGATTTTAGGATCTGCTTTTTAACGGCTGTACAGTCAATCTTGGGAAAGTTTGGTCCATCTGCTGCAGCGTTGGTTGTCCAAGAGTATATATTGGTCAGTGATGGAGGGGGGACCCGTCCAGGGTTCAAATTGTCCAACACGTAGCAGTAAAGCTAATGGACGGTTCAGGGAGATCCCGGTCTGGATTGATCCAGAAGGATTGAACACAAGCAGAGACACAGTCATCCTCTATGTCTCTTGCCCCTGTCTTTTATTCTGGGGGGTCAGGGGGTAATGAGTCTGCTCACTGTGGTCCCAATCAGACGGCCGTGAAGCTGATCGCTGCCTGAACGTTGTCCTCCCTGACCTGTCAGACTATGGAGTCACATTCTGATCCCACTAACAATCAGAGAGACACACAACGGTCTGTGTCGCACACTTCACCTCCATAAACCGTTAGAGTCACGTGACATTTGCCGAGTCTAATCACACTTAAGCCAGAATCTAAAGTTTTTATAGCCACAAACTTTAGAGAAATCCATCATTATATATAAAGTTAAAGCATCAGAAGATGATACACAAAATATGTTTCCAGATTAAATTTTGGCCGTAGGGCTCCAATCCCCTCCTCCCATCATGGACAGTCCAGACGGACTGGAGGTGTCCCGATCTATACAGTTATTTTTCTGAAAGTATCCCACAATGCACCATGGGAAGTACCGTACAAGTGAAATATAGACCATCATGCCTTGTGCTTGCAGTAACAGATAGTAAAAATTACCCGAGTGGAGCTCAGTGTTTTCAGAGCAGTCCTGAACGTAACCAAACAGGGACACGTCTTTATTTTTTATTACTGTTACCATGACGACAGTGGTTTGGTCATCCTGGTTGGAGGACTTGTCATATTGTGCTCCCAACTTGTTTCTCCTAGAACAGACACGATTAAACGCTCCAGTTATTCCAGATTTAACGTTTCACTGGTGAGTCTCAGTCCGGTGTTTAGTTTTGGTAAAATGGTAACCAAGCCCCACAAGCTTCAAGATGTTATATACCTCTAATGACAAAACTTCCTGAAATGTAGTTAATCAAAAGTAGCTTGATTTTCTCATCATGGCAGAACTAAAGACTCGGATGAAGACTTTGTTCAAACTGGGGCTGGTGACCTCCAGCTGTAGAACACATCTGGTTGGGTTAGGGTTAGGCTGAACTTTGTTCAGTTGCTGTTTTCTTCCTTCATGAACACACTGAGCTCAGAATCAACGCAGATGTTTACACTCAGTGTTCTGACATGGTTGGTGATCTAACGGTCCATGATGAGGCTTCATGTCTGCACCCAGAGGAGTCATTTTTATTCAGGCGGCACAGGTGGGAATCAAACCTCCGGCCCCAGCAGTGCTCTGCTTCATTATCTCTCTGCCGGTGGGAGTGTTGAAGAAGAAAAGACATAAACTGAGTCACGCCGGCTGTTCAGGAAGCTTCGCTGAAGGAGTTGACTCAGCAGTGTTGCTGTTTTAATCCTGAAGGAGCGAGGCTGTTGCCTGGAAACCTCTGAGCTGAATCTGACCCGTCTCTCCGGGTTGGTAACGCTGCCGAGGAGGACAGGCTGCAGGCGGCTGCGCTCATCACATGACCTCATTATATGTCAACGTGTTCACAGAGAGGGATACATCCCGATGATTAAGATCTTATCCGGTCAGACTGGAGCCGAAGATTCACGTTTTCTCCTGAGGGGGCTGCCGGAGGAGCGCTCAAAATGTCCTTAGAATGTAAGGGATTGATCCACTGGGGAGCATGAACAGCATCTGCACATTTCATGACGAGCTGCCGTTTAGATGTTGATATATTTTTGATCCATGTGGAAGTCAAATCTTAAAGCTAGTGCCAGAGAAAAGGTCAGAGGTCAGGAGCAGAGCGATGCCCGCTGACACTGACATTTAAGTTCAGTGGTGTTTCATGAAATCAGAGAATGATTTTAATTATCTTCTTTAAGTTTTGTAACTCAAACCCATAAAAGTTCTGGATGAGACATTCAGAGTTGAGCTTTTCACTGCAGTCATTCATCTTCTTCCTTCATACCTTCATTCGCCTGCATCAAACATGAGCAGGAAGTGAAGCAGTAACAGAAACGAAATGTTCAGCTGAATTAGTGAGACGATTTCTCTCTTCAGGTCATTAAAACTCAGTTCTGCTAAAGTAACAGCAGCTTTGACAAATCCACCGCCTGAGTGGCCCGGGGTATTTCTTCTTCCCCAGAGTGACAGCACTTTGGAGCAGGACCCTGAAAATATTTTATTTTGACTTTTATACTGCAGGAGTTTAATTCCTTCCATTCATCTGCTGCAGACCAGTGTGAAGGAAGAAATAATGTGTCCACATGTCCAGAAATCCCCCCAGAGTCCAGATTTCTGCTGGACCGCCTTTAGACAGAGCTCCATTTTCCCTCCACTTTAAACTTGGACTTCAGGAAGGACTGAACAGGAAGTTATTTCTCCACCTGAAGTTTTAATTTTTGAGTCCGTCCTCGCCTCAGACATCCACAGTTATTCTGCTGCGTCTTCGTAATGACTGAGGAATAATGAAGATAAATTATATTTAGACATTTACTCGTCCGTTCGTTTTAATTTCCCCTCAGGATGAATAAAGTATCTATGAAGAACATCTGTCCAGCTGGAGAAGATCTTAGTGTCCATTTTAAGTTCTGCATTGAATTAGTGATCAGATCAGACATGTTTTAGGAGAAGAGCTTCTTTATTTACTCAACTTTGTCCAGGCTGATCGATCCTCCATCTGTCTGCTGTAAAGGTTCCCACATTATCCCATAAGTGCATTTCAGCCATTGACTTTTATAAGATGTCTCCTGTAACTCATCTCACCGGAAATCATCCTCTGGGGACTGCGAATATGGTTTTCGTGGAGCGGAAACACTGTTTAAGACTCAAATACTCCCTAATAACAACCTGACTGGAAACAGGAGACGACCGAAGCATGATACAGCACAACGTGCTAAAGTGTGTGTGTTTGTGTGTGTGTAGGCCTGTGGGTGGATGATCAGGGCTTATTATGTCTGCTCAGCTCAGATCTTATATACACACCGAACAGCTTTACTGCAGCAGAGAGAGAAACAGGCTCATATAAACAGGCTGCACTGCTCCAACTGTGTGTGTGTGGAGGGGGAGATTAATCAGTGTTTTGTGTTCTGCAGTATTTTGTGGGCTTCAAACACCCCCAGAAGAACAGGATAACCAGAAGGTGCTCAGGTGTGTGTGTGTGTGTGTGTGTGTGTTACTGAGTGAGTAGGCTGGTGTGTGTTGCGTTCATGTGTTTACATGCGTCGGTCTGAGCAGGACGGCAGCTGTATGGCGGCCGACCCGCTGTCCTGCGTGGACACTGAGCTGTGACTCGTGATCGTCCCATGATGCATCTGTGTTGCTGAGACTCGTCAGGCTCCGGCCGGCTGTGAATCCGGATTATTGATCTCCACAGGAAGCCATGATGGAAAACTGCGGCGAGATATTGGACAGGAAAAATGTCTACGAGCTCAGGGTTGTTGTGTCAGCTGTCACTATGACGTCATTGTTTTTGTTGCTAGGTGGCAGGTAGTGGTCGTAGAGGTCGGAGCGGAGGGAGGGACTATGACACAGGAGAGCTGTGTTCGATCCCCGGGTGACAGTAGACCTCGTGTTCGTTATCCATTACCGTAACCATGGCAACAAACATTGTCTAATGTTGAGGAAGTCCTTATTTTAACTTTTTTAAAACCACCAAAGACACGACTAGTGTTGCAGTAACCATGGCAACAACGATACGGGAAACCACTGTGAGCGCTATAAGAGACATGAAGAAGAAAACCTTTGGCGGTTCTGATTGGATGAGGACGGCTGATTCGTCCACCTGACAGCGTCAGATCAATTAAACCTGCGTTCCTCTTTATTTTACTGATCGATCGAGTCTATTGATTCCCTGACAGTCAGCTGTCTGATCTGTCAGAGTCACTTTGTCTTTGATGCTCCATCACACACTGTCTCCTGTCTCCTTTCTCCTGTCTCCTGTCGCCTGTCTCCTTCCTTCTTGTGTCCTGTCTCCTGTCTCCTTCCTTCTTGTGTCCTGTCTCCTGTCTCCTTCCTTCTTGTGTCCTGTCTCCTTCCTCCTTCTTTGTTTTAAACAAAAAGGAAAAAGTTAATTTCCATGAAGTTAATTCGGTTTGTGGGAGTGTTTTCTAGTCAGGATTTTTCTTTCAGTTGTTTTGTGTCATCACTTTTCTTCAGTTTTTAGTTGTGCGGTTGTGTATCAGTGTGTCCTGTTGTGTGTCTGGTTTGATCAGCTGTGCCGTGGAGAGACCAAGTTCAGTATGGAGGCCTTGAATGTACAAAATGATGTGCCAATCTGAGAAGCAGATATTTCCCAGAATGAGTCCGAACCTGGACCTGATTCTGAGTTTTAGGTTTAGACCAGTTTTCATCCAGAGCAGATTTTGGACTCTGACAATGAATCCAAAGTGATCTCGTTGGTTCAATGAACCGAAAGTGGATCAGTGAGGAAATCATCCGTTTCTCTTCAGAAACACAATCTGAACACAAACATGTCGTCACAGCAGCTGTCTGTTTTCCAACATGGCCGCCCAAGGTCATTACATCATCAGGAAGTTTCAAAGTGAAGAGCTGCCAAATGTTTCCACTCTTCCTCTTCCTCGCTGGAACCGACAGGTGTGACTGTCGACCTGCTGACTTGTTCAGCTGGTTAAATATCCATCAGTCAGCTGATAAAACACAAAACTCTTTCTGCTGTCGGAGGGAAATCATCATCTGACCTTCTTTACACTCTGGCCTACCTGTCCACGAACTGGACCACGACCGGCTGGCCCAACCTTCAAACTCTGAGAGGAAACACTTCCAAAGTCTAGAACAGAATCATCAGAGAGAGGTTCAGGAACAGGAACTAAATGTGGGCTTCATCAAACCAGGATTCCTGACCTGGTCTGTGGGAGTCAGTCGGGTTTACGTTCACTCATCTGTCGGATACTTTAACTAAAGTGACTCCCAACGAGGGACCTGATTCTGGACCTGATTCTGGACCTGATTCAGGATCGTGGGCTGATCATATGAGCTGCCTGGATCCATTTGTGCAGTTTTTCCACTAAAAACGGAGAAATACCTGCTGGGATCACATAGATCTGGACCAGGAGCTGGGAGGAGGACTGACTCAGGTCTGCAAGGTCAGAAGGATTGTTGGTCATCAAACATGGCGCCCAGGTCTGCTGTGACCTCGGTTGGGATCAGGGTGGATTGAACAGAGTCTGTATTGAGTCACAGACAGAATCAGCTCATTCTGAATATGAGGAGACTTTTTCAGGGCTTGTTAGAAAGAGCTGATTCTGTTTTAAGGAGCAAAAAACATCTCAAACCATCACGGAGCAATAAAAGCTCTAAAGACTCTTCTGTTGGATGAACGGGGTTGAATAAAGGTTAGAGGACTTTGGTGAACCAGCTGATCGCTGGAAGTGATCAGAGCCCATAACGTTATGGACAGAAGTCTAATGTGATCAGTCGTCTCACTGTTTAGTGAAAACTGGAGCAGGACGTCTTCCTGTTGGTGCTGGACTCCTCGGCAGACTTCTGATCAGCTTCAGTTTGGATTTGGTCTGTCGTCACTTTTGAAAACAGTTTTGCTCATTTACTCACCTCAGAAATAGACCTGAGAATCACACACATGCCGTCATCAACAGTCTGACACTCAGGTTTGAATGCATGTGATGGAGTGTGTGTGAGTGTGTGTGTGTGTGTGTGTGTGAGTGTGTGTGTGGTCATTCCCAGTAGAGCTGTTTGTAGAAAAGCTCTTCGCAGCTTGTTGTAATTTTCAGGTTTCAGCTAAAATATTTCACATCATAAAATCTTTTTCTGTTTCACACCGAACCAGAAGGGACCTGGTCCAGGTCTGGGCCACCTCAGGCAAACCGGTTTATAATCTGGATTAATTGACTGATCATATTTGTGATTTTAAGAACCAAACACCATCATGAGCTGTTCACATGGTTTCCTGTTGTGTTTGATCTGAAGTGACGATTTGGAGCAGATACAAACTGACAGAGATCTTATTTTAAAGTGTCAATGACCCGAGGAAGACAGGTCTACAGTCCGTCTGGACCTTTAGACCTTCAGACCGTCTGGACCTTTAGACCTTCAGACAGTCTGGACCTTTAGACCTTCAGACCGTCTGGACCTTTAGACCTTCAGACAGTCTGGACCTTTAGACCTTCAGACCTTTAGACCTTCAGACCTTTAGACCTTCAGACAGTCTGGACCTTCAGACCTTCAGACCTTTAGACCTTCAGACAGTCTGGACCTTTAGAACTTCAGACCTTTAGACCTTCAAACAGTCTGGACCTTCAGACAGTCTGGACCTTCAGACCTTCAGACCTTCAGACAGTCTGGACCTTCAGACAGTCTGGACCTTCAGACCTTCAGACCTTTAGACCTTCAGACCTTCAGACCTTCAGACAGTCTGGACCTTCAGACCTTCAGACCTTTAGACCTTCAAACAGTCTGGACCTTCAGACCTTCAGACCTTTAGACCTTCAGACAGTCTGGACCTTCAGACCTTCAGACAGTCTGGACCTTTAGACCTTCAGACAGTCTGGACCTTCAGACCTTCAGACCTTTAGACCTTCAAACAGTCTGGACCTTCAGACCTTCAGACCTTCAGACCTTCAGACAGTCTGGACCTTTAGACCTTCAGACCTTCAGACAGTCTGGACCTTCAGACCTTCAGACCTTCAGACAGTCTGGACCTTTAGACCTTCAGACAGTCTGGACCTTTAGACCTTCAGACAGTCTGGACCTTCAGACCTTCAGACCTTCAGACCATGGTGAATTTGGATATTGGCCTGAATAATAATGGACTCTTTTTTTTTTTCACATCAGTGAAAAATGGCGGCCGACCTTAATAGGTGGCTGTGAGGTGGTATCATTTTTAAACGACATTCTCGCAGAGAGGCGGGACAGGAAGTGGGAGGGTCCAAACTGAGACCTCGCCTGAGCGTTTCCTCCTTCTCTCTCATCATTTGTCTTCAATTTCCCATCAGCCTTTTCTCTCCTCCTCGTCCTCTTTTTCCTCCTTCGTCCTTCTTCCTCTCATCATCTGCTGTCCTCCGGCCTCTTTCCTCCTTCCTTCCTTCTGTTTTTCCTCTTCCCTTCTTTTCACCCTTCTTCCTCTGCAGTCCTTCAGCTGCATCCCTCCTCCTCTCTCCTCATCCGTCTCTTCATTATCTAATTAGCCAGTTTCAGGTGCTCCCTGATTCCTCTCCTCCTCCGTCCTCCCGTCATATCTCTGTTCTCCTCTTTCTCTGCGCCGTTTAACATCCTGTCACGCTGCTCCGTTTGTCCTCCTCCTTCGCTTTCTTCTCGTCCTTGTCTTTCCCAGCTTCCTCGAGCTGCATGTTTCAACCTTCCTCTTGGTTTCATCTGCTCCTCTTCCACTCCTTCCCCACTTGTCCTTTTTTCCCCCCTCTCTTGCCGACGCCCTTCGTCAGGCCATCTCCTGCAGCAGCGTGTGGCGTTGGTGACCCGTGGTGACCTGCGGTGACTTTGCTGAGTGGCCGGGCGTCCGCCCGGCAGGTATCGTGTTGGCGTCGGTGCAGCCCGACAGGAGACGGTTTTATTTTTAGCAGGAACCAGGATCAGATGATGAAATGGCTCGGGCCACATCGATGCCAGAGAGACACGCTATGCTTTTTAAGCCAAAGCTGAAGCACAAAGACATGACAGCGTCTGTGTTTTTACATTTTTAGTAGCCTTTAGTGGTCTGGAAGAAACATGTAAAGGCTGTGACACAGAGCTGAGTCAGCTGGAGAGCGATCAGGCTGCAGAGAGACCGTCCTGTAAAAAACAATCCCAGAGGTTGTTATTTAGTCATAGTGTCATAAATATTCAGTTTGTCCAGGGAGCTTTTTCTTTTGGTGGTTTGATGTAGGATTTGACTCCTCATGTTGGTCCTTTCTGTTCAGCGACGTCATCCTTCACTTTGTCAGCTGCTGATCTGAAGCCTCCACTTAGTAATTTATCTGTCGGCCATCTTGGTTTTTAAAGCCAAAATAAAATCATATTTGGAGGAGAAGGTGGCGCTGAAGAGGACTGAGGGGTGGATCTGACTCTGGTCCTCCTCCATCTAAAAAATGAACATCATGTTGTATTGAAGACTGTAAACTACAGACTGAGACCATAAACTCGTCAGGAAAACGTTTACTGAGGAGGAGGAGGGACATTTTCCCATAGACTTCAATATAAGAGAGGAGGAGGGACATTTTCCCATAGACTTCAATATAAGAGAGGAGGAGGGACATTTTCCCATAGACTTCAATATAAAGGAGGAGGAGGGACATTTTCCCATAGACTTCAATATAAAGGAGGAGGAGGAGGGACATTTTCCCATAGACTTCAGTACAGTCTGATTTCTTTTTCCAACCTCCTGATGGTCATTAGATAGAATGAAGGTTTAAGGTTCCCTTTACAGACCCAGAGTCCAGGTCCTGGTCTAGGGGTGGTCTCTGTTGTGGGAGTCTGGTATTTGATAAAAACCCTCTAAATGACTAAATCATCTGATCTGAGTGAGGCTTGTTCTGATTGTATCGTGTGCAGCTGATGAGTTGTGATCAGTTGTGTGTGATTGACGAGACTCATCTTCTCAAACATCAGCCTGTTATTAAAACATCTAACGAGCAGATTTCTGGAACAACGGACTCTATTTTTAGAGATTCTCACAGTCTTTTATTTTGAAGGGTTGATCTCCATTAGAAGATATATTTTTGGTTTTAAGAACCAAAAACCAGCCCAGTGCAGTAACCAGAGCTCAGTCAGCCAATCAGAGGAGAGGATCAGAAATCGATTTCTGATCCTCTCCTCTGCAGACTCGACATCTTCAGTTTGGTCTTCGGGACGTTTGTTCCCGTTTCGGAGCAACAACGTTGGACCGAAATGATCCAGCCAAATGATTTCAGCTGCCAAACAACCTCCTGAAATAGACTTCCAAGCTGCTTCGCTACACAAATGCTCCTCAGGGCTGCCTGATGGCCGTCGTTAAGATTAATGAAGCTGCGTGTAGCAGTGTTATGATAATGATTTTTTATTTTTTTTTATTCCTCCTAATGAATGAGTGGACGCAGATGAAATCAGCGTGACGTGATAAGACAAGATGAAGCTCCCTGAGGGGAAATTAATTATGGAGAGGTCGGAGCGCTGAGCCGATCAGGTGCTCAGAGGAGGGAGTGAGATTGTGTAAAAGTCCGTCCCACGTCTGTTTGGCTGCATGTTGTTCTGAGCTCAGTTTGTGTCTCAGGTCAGATGTTTCTGGACCTCAGAGCCTAAACAAACGTCAACGTCAAAATAAATTGTCCGATCTCTGTGGTTTGTGCAGTTT
Source organism: Remorina albescens (assembly GCA_034769265.1). NCBI lineage: Eukaryota > Metazoa > Chordata > Actinopteri > Carangiformes > Echeneidae > Remorina > Remorina albescens. Next base: position 706,410 of record CM068482.1, on the reverse strand, counting down.
GGGGCAGCTGGAGATTGTTGTTGTGTGACAAACTGAGATTAAATGAATGTAGTAAAATCGCTTCATCTGAAGAGAGAAACAGAAACTTTGATTGATTCTTCAAACCCGCTGATGTCATTTTACAGTCTTTAAATACTGATATTGATGAGCAGGTAGTCGAGTGCAAACAGTGTTAGATCAACAGGCAGTGATGGTTTATTTGGTGTTTGTTTCTGGAGCTCCTCTACGATCATGAAATGTTAATGTTTTGTTTGCCGATAGTGAAACTGTGAAGGGAAAGCCAACAGATTATTACAGCAGTTGAAACGCCGGAGTGTGAGTCTGTTTGTAGTGTACAGATAGACGGCCCCATCCAATCAGCAGCTGGTAAAATAACCTCACCATGAGCGTTCATTTGAACATCTCTGTTTCCATAACAACGTGAATATCGTGCTGTACAGCAGCTGCTAAATGGACCATTGTCCTAAAGGGCCTGATGGTTGATACTGAGTCTCAAACTGTTTCTTTTTCAGCTGTTTTCTCTTCAGCTCATCAACGCTTTCTTTTTGTAAACATTAAATCTCTCAGGTGATTTCTTTATTGTGTTTAAATGTCTCAGGGACGCTGAACTCCACCTGCAGCCTCAGTCTGCTGCTTGTAAAACTAAATCTGTACCTGAGCCTGTCAAAGCTGCAACACGACTGCAGGTGTCCTTTTTTTTTTTTACAGGCATGAACCACTTAGATTTAAAAAAAAAAAAAAGGAGCCGATGTTTCTGCTGAGTTAATTTAAGCTGTCGGACTTTGATTGTGGCTGGATGGCCTCACAGTGGGAGCAGCAGAGCAGCTGATCTCCAGTCTGCAGGAAGGAAGATTAGAAGAACGGCGCCGGAGAAGATCCAGGGCGGAGGTGAAGTACAAACTTCTGAGGAGCCAGAGTGAACACACTGCAGGATCTTCACCCACTGAAACCTCCCGTTAGTACCTCAGTCACCGTCTCCTCCTCTTCAGTTTGCAGTGATGTCATCTCCGCCATCCGGCCGTCTGTCCGGTCTCATTAAGGCCTCCGCCCGACTCTGCACGCCGGGATAGGAGCTGATATGTGGCCAATCAGATTATTTGAATGCTGGCTTCGTTGTGGTAAGGTACATTTTCTGACGGGAGCATTATGATCTGTGATTTGCTCAGATTAGAAGCTGCGAAGCATCCTTTGACCAATCAGAGCTGAGGAGGAGAGATTGAGGTTTTCATTGGGAAGATTCAGGCAGATCCTGGTCAGCAGCTCAGGTGGAAACACGAGCAGGATGGAAAACAGATTGAGTTCCGCATCAGTTGATGTGTTCGGGCCAAAGTGAGTCAGGACCAATCAAATCACGTCGTTGCTTTCTTTTAAACAGCGCTTTGTCTCTGACGTTCTGACAGTTTACTGATGGAGGGAGCAGAAACCACCAGAGAATTAAACACACCTCAAATTAGAGCAGATCGAGATGAGACAGCATGTTCAGTTAAACCGAGTTCTCCTTCTCTGGAGCGCTCTGTCCCTTTCTGGGCTCATTTTACACCTGAGATGAGCAAAAATAAAGAACTCTGACAGAGTCTGTTTCAGGAGCTTCACTCAGATCGGACTGCTCATGAGGTTTTAGAATCTAACACAAGAAAGGGAGGAAGGAAGGAAGAGGAAGAGGAGGCAGAGCAACAAATAAAGGGACGAAGAAGAAGAGGAGGCAGACCAACAAATAAAGGGAGGAAGAAGAGGCGGAGCAACAAATAAAGGGAGGAAGAAGAAGAGGAGGCAGAGCAACAAATAAAGGGACGAAGAGGAAGAAGAGGCAGAGCAACAAATAAAGGGAGGAAGAAGAGGAGGCAGAGCAATAAATAAAGGGAGGAAGAAGAAGAGGAGGCAGAGCAACAAATAAAGGGAGGAAGAAGAAGAGGAGGCAGAGCAACAAATAAAGGGAGGAAGAGGAGGCGGAGCAACAAATTAAGGGAGGAAGAAGAAGAGGAAGTGGAGCAACAAATAAAGGGAGGAAGAGGAGGCGGAGCAACAAATTAAGGGAGGAAGAGGAAGAAGAGGCAGAGCAACAAATAAAGGGAGGAAGAAGAAGAGGAAGTGGAGCAACAAATTAAGGGAGGAAGAGGAGGCGGAGCAACAAATAAAGACAGGAAGAGGAAGAGGAGGTGGAGCAACAAATAAAGAGAGGAAGAGGAGGCGGAGCAACAAATAAAGAGAGGAAGAGGAGGCGGAGCAACAAATAAAGGGAGGAAGAGGAAGAGGAGGTGGAGCAACAAATAAAGAGAGGAAGAGGAAGAGGAGGCGGAGCAACAAATAAAGGGAGGAAGAAGAAGAGGAGGCAGAGCAACAAACTGATCCAGATCAAGGTCCAGATCCTCGTCCAGATCCTCGTTCAGATCCTGATTCAGCTCCTGATTCAGATCCTGGTCCAGATCCTGGTCCAGATCCTGATTCAGATCCTGATTCAGATCCTGGTCCAGATCCTGGTTCAGATCCTGATTCAGATCCTGGTCCAGATCCTGATCCAGATCAAGGTCCAGATCCTCGTCCAGATCCTCGTTCAGATCCTGATTCAGATCCTGGTCCAGATCCTGGTCCAGATCCTGATTCAGATCCTGATTCAGATCCTGGTCCAGATCCTGGTTCAGATCCTGATTCAGATCCTGGTCCAGATCCTGATTCAGATCCTGGTCCAGATCCTGGTCCAGATCCTGGTTCAGATCCTGATTCAGATCCTGGTCCAGATCCTGATTCAGATCCTGGTCCAGATCCTGGTCCAGATCCTGATTCAGATCCTGATTCAGATCCTGGTCCAGATCCTGGTTCAGATCCTGATTCAGATCCTGGTCCAGATCCTGATTCAGATCCTGGTCCAGATCCTGGTCCAGATCCTGGTTCAGATCCTGGTACAGTGTCTGGTCCAGGGACGGTGGACGAACAGCAAAAAGAACCAGGAGAAAACTCCATGTTTGACTGTTCAGATGGAGCTTTAAAATATCACCTGACAGCAGAAACGGGGGACACACACATGAAGTGTAGTTGTTGTGTTGTGTTGTTGTGAGTAGCAGCTCCAGCCCCCGGGGTTTGGTGCCATTTGGTGCTTGTTTGGACAACGAGTCGCACAAAACACACACACACAGCAACACAAACACTTCACACACACACACACACACACACACACTCTCTCTCTCTCACTTTGGTTAAACGAGGCCTGGATAAACTGTGTCTCACTGACACACATTTCCCAGAGTCCCCGGTGTGTCCTAATGTGGAGCGCGGCGAGCCTCCGGCGGTGGATCAGGGAGGTTGCTGGTTCCAATCCGGGCCGGTCTGTCTCAGACATGTGAGGCAGGCTAACTGTCCCATCTGCTCACAGTGTTTATGCTAAGCTAAGCTAATGGACTGCTGGCTGTCGGTCAGAGAGGAAACAGGTGACCTGTTGGGACCTGCTCCATCAGCTGGAGCCTGCTGTGGTTTCACCTCTGACCTCCATCCTATGGCTTCCTAAAATCACATGACAGATCCAGCTGTGATGAAGGACGGAGGACAGGTGAATCCTCGGGAGGAATCCATCAAGTCACCTTGAGTTTGGAATATTTTATCACTGATGTCTGTTCAAGGTCCGGAAGGAGTCATCACACCTGAGAACAACGCAGGCACACACAGACGCACACAGATACACACACACACACTCACTCACACAGGTGTTGTCCTGAGCTGTGATGTAATTACTGAGCTCAGTTAATCACAGAACATTAATTACAACAGAGTGACACACTGACCTCCTGTGAGACTGACAACGACAGGTGTGTGTCTGTGCATGTGTGTGTGCGCTCCCATGTGGTGCCATGTTGTGAGCTTTATCTCTGTAGCACTGGAGGCTACGGTGGCCCACACAGGACACAGAACCCAAATAAAAAAGCCAAAGGCACATTATTATTCAACAGGTAGTTACAGGTAGAAGCAGGTAGAAGACTCCCCCCCCCCCCCCCCCCCCCCCCCCCCCCCGTGTTGGTCTGAGTCTGAACCAGTCAGTGAGTCATCTGTCCTTCCCAGCCCCCCCCATGGTGTGCTGGTGTCAGACGGCGAGCTGACCTGGTGTCCCCGGGTGTTGCTGCCTGTTTGTCATGGCTGCAGTTTAGTCACAGTTGATTCAGTGAGTCAGCTGATGTCACTGTTGATCATTTCCTGTTGAAAGTCAATCAACGACCACAAAAAAAAAAAAAACTCTGATTTTTAATTATTAAATGATATCTGGCTGCTGAGGTTTAGATTAAAGGTCCGAGTTTTAACCTCTCTTGTCTTATTTTGAAGATAAAAGAACTCAAACGAAACTCATCTGTAATCTGATCTTTTATGAAAACATCATAGTGGCGTTTATTTCAGCTGCGGTCAGTTTACTGTGCTTTTGTAGAACATGATGTCGGAAAATCCTCGTCAGCTGTCACTGTCTGTTGGGTAGATGATCTGGAGTGTTTGAGTGATTTCACAGTGAGAGACAGAGACTGAAGGTCCAGGTTCCTGTCCTCTCCGGTCTCCATTACTTTACACATCTGGATGAGGTTTTGTTCCAGCTGTTCTTCAGATCCTCTCAGGTCATTTTCAGGTCTGCAGAGATGCCTGAGTCTGTCCTGGGCTTTGAACCCCAGACTCCAAAGACAAGTTTGTCTCTATGTGGACCCGATGGACAGTGTATGATGGTTGTCTCTGGTAAAGACGATGGATGTAAAACTGAGCCACCATCATGTTCCTGTTCTCCCTCTCCCCAACTGCTCTGAAACTTTCCTCCGGTCAGACATCATTTCTGTGACGTCTCTGGACATTCACAAGCTGGAACAATCCACAACACGTAGGAAAGTTCTGTCGTAGGATGCCATCTATTTCCTCTCTCTCTCTCCGCTGTCCTGTCAGAAAACAAGAAGAAAGCAAAGTTAAACTGTTGTGGCTCCTGCTGCTGAGTCAGCACTTTAAAAAGTGAGGTTGGACTCGGACCTGGTTGGTTTCTGGTCATCTGGAGTTCATCATGTGACCTCTGTGAGCCGCCGCCTGCCAGAGGAAGCTGCCAGACCTCAGCTGGGGTACAAATCAAACGCACCTCACCTTAGTTCAACCCTGAAGCTGGCTCAGGAAGGAAGGAAAGAAAGGAAAGGAAAGAGTTGAGTGGCGGAGGAATTTGAGGAAAAGAGGAACTGTGAGGAACACGAAGAGAAAAGATGAAATGAAGTAAAATATTGATGTTATTTCAAACTGATTTGTTCTTTACGGTTTATATAAAAATCTGATCAAGTTATTATTGGAAACTTCTTATGATAGAGTTTGTTTTACTGTGGAAGGAAATGAGGAAAAGGGAGGAGGAGACGGAGGGGAGAGATGAAGAAGAAGAGCAGGAGGAAGAGGAAGGAGAGGAGGAAGCAGAGGGAAGAGTACCTTCCTCAGTTTTAGTGCAGAGCTTCACTGGGCTTTATGAGCAGCCACTTCTGTGTGTGAGAGAGAGAGAGAGAGATGTAATAAATCAGAGTTTAGGGATATAAACGACACATCGTCCCAGAATAACGTCTTCAGCTTCATCTTCACACACACACACACTCAGGCATATGAGGGTGACTCATGACTAACAACAGTGTGTGTGTGTGTGTGTCACTGTGGGGGGTGTACAGTGTACGTGAGTGTGGGTGTTGTGTTGTGTTTGCAAGTGGCAAAGCATTAGTGTGTGTGTGTGTTTTCGTCCTCTGTCATTCAGTTTGGTCTTTTTTTTTTTCCTCCTCGTCTTCGACTTCGTCCTGATTCTGTCTCCATCGCTCCTCCCTTCGTTTTTCTTCTTCCTGTTTATTTCAGTGCAACAGGAAACAAATTATTGACTCAGTGACGTTGTCATCACTGTTAGTAGGTGGTTAACGCCCCCTCTCTCTCTCTCTCAGTGTGGAGGGCGACCCTCAGTGTCCGGAGGCGATCACCTTTCCGGATTCGTCCTTTGGCCATCCGCCTCCCTTCCATCGCTATAGCAACAACCCCCTGTCCAGCCCCTGTGACCCCTACAGCTCCGCCTCTTCCAGCGGGCCCCTGGGAGCCTCCCATTCACACACTCAGGTAACATGGACGACAGGTGTGTGACAGGAAGTGCCACACAAGGTCGTTCGAACTGACTTTATTTAAGAATGATGTCATTTTGAAATGCTAACAGTTTACCTGAGCTAACCCAACAAGCTAACACACACCTGGGTGTTAGTGTGGGGGTTAGCATGTTAGCGCTAGCAGCACACAGTAAATATACCAGACCTGGCTGGCAGCAGGTTCACCTGGTCTACACGTGGGCCTTTTGAGCTGAGCTCCTGGTCTGGCTCCAGAGGAGGACTCCGGTTCAGGTGGTCCAGCTTCATGTTCCGTCTGTCATTGGAGGTTGTAGCATTGCTCTTAGTCCGGCTCCGTCCTTCAGTGTTTTTGAGACTTGACCACGTCAGGTTTGAGATCCACCTGACGTGGGAGCATCTTGGGATCCCACAGGAGGAACTGGGGGGTGTTGGTGGAGAGGGGGAGGTCTGGAGCCACGGTGAACTGACGAAGCCGGACCGTGAGCAGCTGAACTTCCTCCCCGGTGTCCTCGCTGGTTCTCGGCCTCTGTGAGCCGTCGGCGAGGCAGCGGGCCAGCCGGTGTCTGTTTGGAGGTCAGAGTAGAGGTCGTCGCCGAGCCAACAGTCACTCAGTCAGAAACTGTTGCTGACACACCGCCAACGTTTCGCCAGGCTCTTTTATCACCGATGGACAGCTGGGTGTGTCTGAATGAATAAAAGTGATAAAGTCCTCCATCTGCCCTGACTTCCTGTCTCCCCCCCTTCAGGGCAGCTCTCCCGTCTCGCCCCCCAGCCCGGCGAGCCTCGCCTGGGCTCAGCGCAGCAGACACCAGCCAGCCAGCCTGGCGCTCCGCAAGCAAGAGGAGGAGGAGAGCAAACGTTGCAAGGCTCTCTCTGACAGCTATGAGCTCTCTACAGACCTCCAGGACAAGAAGGTAACACAACAAAACACACACTACTGTTTCTCTCTCTCTCTCACACACACACACACACACACACACACACACACAGTTGATTGTGTGTATTTTTCTTTTCTTTTCATTATTGTGAATGTTTAACTTTATTTTCACATACAATTTTTCCACCATTTTTAGTTCCATTCGATAGAAACACATACCAGGCCATAGATCAGATTGTGACGTGCTGCCCGTGTCCTTCCTGCTCTCTGATAGGTGGAGATGCTGGAGAGGAAGTACGGTGGCCAGTTTGTGTCCCGACGGGCTGCGAGGACGATCCAGACGGCGTTCAGGCAGTACCGCATGAACAAGAACTTCGAGAGGCTTCGCAGCTCGGCATCGGAGAGCAGGATGACCCGACGCATCATCCTGTCCAACATGAGGATGCAGGTACACACCAACGCACACACAAACTGACAATATATACTGTTTATAAACACACAACACAATAAAGGAAGACGTGCCGACTCTGATCTTGTTTGTGTGTTCTTTTGGCGGGTCCAGTACTCATTTGATGAGCGTCAGCCGCAGGGTCAGGGGTCAGCAGGTCAGCTGGGGTCAGAGGACGCAGGAGACATGGACGACTCCTTCTCTAAACAGGTAGAACTTTTTGTCACGTCCTCAGCTTTTAACAAAGCTGCCATCAACTCAAACCCGTTGATGCACTGATGGAAGCAGTGACACTCTAATCACATGAACCTGAAACGTCCATGTTTTTTTATTAAAGGTCCATATTTCAGGTTAAACTCAGTGTAGTTTCCATCTCTTCTCTTTGGAGCTCAGCTCAGTCAGCCAATAAGGAGAGACGATCTGATCCTCTTCTCTGACTGGCTGACTGTTGTTTGAGTGATACAATAAAAGATTTCAGAACACTCAGAGAAACTAAATCCTGCAAAGTGGATAGTGGGTCAAGGTGGGAGGGGCTTAGTGGCGTGGCTGGAGGTCTACCTTTAGACTTTTAGACCAAATGGACCTTTAAAACCAACAATCATAGTCAAATGCACTTGGCAGCCATGATGAGCAAACACCAAACATCAGGAGCAGCTGACTCAGTCATCAGAGACAATCTGAAGACGACGGTCTCAAACTGCATGTGTCTTGTCTTTGTTTACTTCGTCTGTGTGGACCACAGGTGAAGTCCTTGGCCGACTCGATGGACGACTCCCTCACCTGCCAGTCCGGCCGTGAAGACTCACAGGAAGCCGGAGGAGAAGGAGAGGAAGACGACGAGGAGGACGAGGAGGAGGGAGATGAAGAGGAGGAGGAGGAAGAGGAGGAAGGGGAGGAAGACGAGGAGGAAGATGAGGACGAAGATTACAGACAGTGTGCATGGCGGAACACCACCGCATCCTCCCGACGCCCCGCGGGCCGGGTGGGGGGAGTGGTCGGAGGGAGAGGAGGCGCCGCCATGCACGAGGACAGCACCACCACCTCTTTTAGTGACGTCACCCTCTACATGGACGAAGGATGTCTCCCCTCCTCGCCTCTGTCCCGCCCACCGTCATCGCCACTCTCTCGTCCCGCCTCCAGCTCCGACACAGAGTACTGGGGAGGAGGGGGAAGTGCAGGGGGGAGGGAGGACAGCAGGGAGACGGAGGGAGGCAGCAACGCCAGCCGGAGGAGCAGCACCCCCTGTACAGAGTGCCGAGGGGAGTACAGGGGGAGGGGGGGAGGAGGGGGAGGAGGACACCTCCCCGTCCTGACCATCGAACCGCCCAGTGACAGCTCAGTGGACATGAGTGACAGGTCAGAACAGCCAATCACAGTAAAACACATAGAGTGTCGTTAGGAGACATTTTGGACTGTTTGCTGATCCTTTAACCTTCCTGTTATCCTTCAGGTCGGAGCGCGGCTCCATCGGACGCCTGGTTTACGAACAGGAGCCGTCAGGGGTGGAGCGTGGAGGGGAGAGGGAGAGGAGAGGAGGAGGGGTGGAGGGAGAGACGGGAGAGGACGAGCGAGGGGGAGGAAGCAGCGAGGCCGACTCGCCGCAGGGAACCATCAAACACAAACCGAACGGCCGCTCGGTCGCCACGGCGCAGGGACAGACTCGCAGCCCCGCCAATGTCCCGCTGCCGATGCCCTCGGCCCGGACCCTGCCCTCTCACCCGCTGCCTCACCCTCTGCAGCACCCACATTCCCACCCCCACCCTCACCCTCACCCTCACCCTCACCCGTCACCCATCCCCCACCTCCCCACCATCCTCCACCACCACCCGCAGTACAGCCAACCACACATCATGCAC
>CM068482.1:677149-692149 GCA_034769265.1 Remorina albescens | reverse complement strand
GCAGCAGAGTGGAGTTGGTGGTGTTTCAGATCAGCACCTGTTAACAGGAAAACTGAAGCTCCTCCATTTTCAACCAGACGGCTGACACAAAGCTAAACTCAGATTTTTAACCCCAAAAGAGCGACGTCATCGCCGTGGTGACGGCACCGACCTCCAAACACCCAACCAAACACATCCAACACGTCAGGGACTCTGAAGAAGGAACCAGAATCTTCTTATGCCAGCCCCCCCCCCCCAGCGTCCGACACAGGGATCTAACTCAACCCCTGGTGTCCTCTCACATCTTTGTATCCTTGTATCCTACCCTGCTCCCTTGCATCCTTCTGCAGGCACCTTGTTGGTCCCTCCTGAATCATGTTTATCCTCCGAACTCTGAACACAAATGTTCCTCCCTGAAACTCTCCTTCTGTCTCAAACTGTCGGTTCATTTTAAAAACATTTGTCTCATTATTGTCTCAATAGTTAAACTCTATCACATCAATAATATCGCCCCCTGCAGGACGTTCACGGTATTTCCACGAAGCTGATGCAGCTGTGCAGGTCGCGAACACAACTTTGTGTGTCTGTTTCAGTGTCTGAGTTGTTGTGTTACCCCTGACGGGTCGACATGAGTCAGTAGTCGGAGTTATTTGTGGGACCCAGTGACCTGACAGCAGTTTGTGTGTGTTGAAGCTGCAGGGGCGGTTTTTATGTCGTTCACAGACATGGTTGTTGTTGTTGTTGTGTTGTTGTTGTTGACAGTTCTGGTTCCCCAGTTGGAGCTAAATGGGGCCTGGCAGACGGTGGTGATGACTGTGACCAGGACAGATTGTCCCAAATGATTCATCAGCACAATCATACATCGACTGCTGGTGTGTGTGTGTGTGTGTGTGTGTGTGTGTGGGTGAGTACAGTGTGTGTACTGTATTGTCTGTGGGTGGATGCACCTTTATATATCTGTGTGTGTGTGTGTGTCTTAGAACCTCAGTGTATTTTTTGTGTGTCTGTGTGCGTGTGTGTGGGAAGAAGGTAGGAAGAGTGTGTATGTGTATGTGTGTGTGTTCTGGTCCTGCCAACACAGGTTGTGTCTTGTAAGATCTGAGCAGTTCAGACTAAAGACATGAGGACAAAGTCCACATCAAAAATTAAAGGACCATATTTAGACTTCTCCAGTGTTTTATTTTGAAGGGTTGATGGCCATGACAGGAAGTACACCTGGAGGAGGGAACTCTGACAATAATCCAGACCAGAAGATAAAATCACAAATGATCGTGATCACAGATTTAACAAATTCAGTGTTAGTTCATCACCAGTCAGTCTTTGTGTTTGTGTTGTGCTGATGATGATCTCTGTGTGTCGTCTCCCAGACTACCCTCACGGTATCAGACTGACGTCGGCGAACCCCGGAGGAGAGAGGAAGGTTCTGATCGTCTTCACGGCTCCAAGCCAACAAGACCGAGCTCGCTTCACCTCCGACCTTCGGGAGAGCATCGCCGAGGTCCAGGACATGGAGAAGTACAGGGTGGAGTGTAAGTGGCGTTCCCATAGCGTTGGTGGGCGGTGGCCCCAGAGGTCAAGGGTCAGGGCTCACTCGTCTCCCCGTCTCCCCCTGTAGCCGAGCTCGAGAAGCAGAAAGGTGTGATGCGTCCCGGCGTGTTGACGGGGGGCGGCCCCGGAGGCGGCGGGACGTCGGGGGGCGGAGCCAACACCGGCGGCGGGCCTGTCAAGAGCGAGGTGGTGAACGGCACCCTGGGTAGGCCGAGCCTTGATGACACGTATGCCTCAGTGGACGGACTCAAACGCACGGCGCTCAGCTCGTCGTTGAGAGATCTCTCAGAAACAGGTTGGTTTATATCGTTCTGCTTCCTGCTGCTGCGTTTGGTTACGACTCAGAAACTCCAAACAAACCGACAGCTGCTCCGATGAAACCAAAATGGTAAACAGGTGGACTGTGTGCTGCGTCTCCACCTGCTGGTCAAAGACCAAAACTACAGCAGGAAGTAACAGATCTGACTGACGATCACCGCTGTTCAAGTTTTAAATAACATTAGTGATGCATTTATATCCTATAAATATTTTATACAGTAGTAAATAAAAAATTACTACTTAAATGTATAGAACATGTTAAAAAGATGACACTATTCCACAGTTAAAACTAAAGTCAAAAACTTGAAAAAAACAAAACGCTCCTTTAATCTGTGTTAGTCATTCTGAATTTATTTCAGAGGTTTATGAGTTCGGACAAAAGAGAAATAATCAGAACAGAAAAATCCTTCTTTAATATGAAAGAATCAGCAAAATGATTTAACTTCTGTTTGGTGTCTCAGAGAAACCAATAAAATAAAATGAAATAAAACTCAAACTGGAATAAATAAACCGTATGTCTTTAACCCTGCCTCGTTCTGATTGGGTACCAGGGAAGCGAGGTCGTAGGAACAGTGTGGGCTCATTGGACAGTACCATTGAAGTAAGTCTTGGGGGGCGGGGCTAAGAGCATGCATCACGCTACAGCAGCACGTCCTCCGCCGCATGTTTGTGTGTCTGAGTTGCTCATGATGTCTGTTCTGTCCCCTGAGTTCACTTTTCTTCTCCGTTCTGAAAAGAACGGGTCGTTGTTTACATTCAGGTATCCATGACAACAGCGACCATGTTTGTCTGTGAGTCCTGGATGTTTTTATGGGTTATCATCATCATAACCTCTGTGATGTCATTTTGTCTGTTGTCCCGATGCGTTCTTCTTCACCGTGTTTGTCCTGAAGCCGGCCCGACCTGAAAATGTCTGACACACAAAGAATGTGTGACTGATTCTTCTCAGTTTAGTGAACTAATGAGTCATGTGGTTGGTTGTTTCATCCTCTTTCCTCTTTTTCTGTTCCTCCCTCTCTTACCCCCCCCCATCAGGGTTCCATTATTAGCAGCCCTCGGCCTCACCAGCAGCGCCCCCCGCCTACTGGAGGTCTTTCCTACAGCCCCATGATGATCCCCTCGTCGCCAGCAGCTTACCGGCCACACCGCCCTACTCAGAGCCCCGGTACAGGGGTGGGGGGTGGGCCGGGGCTCTGTCACAACCAGGGAGGGGTCACCACCTCCCCACTCATGAGCGGGGGAGGGGCTGGGGGCGGAGGCGGGATGGCGGGTGGGGGAGGCCCGACTGGCGGCCTGCTGGGGAATTTCTTCGGCAGCCGCAGAGGCAAAGTTCCTGGTCCCCTGACGATGACGTCGCCAACTCCTCAGGGTCCCCCGAGTCCCCTGATGATATCATCACCCCCCCACTACCCCGCCCCCGCACCTCCCATCCCCCACCCATCCTCCCCTTCCCCATGCCCCTCCCCATCGGCCAACCTCGGGCAGTCGGACTCGGGAGGAGTTGGCGGGGGAGGAGGTACGGGAGGGGGACCGTCCAAGCTCCAGGCTTTACACGCCCAGTATTGCCACGGCAACAGTGGAGGAGGCGGAGTCAGTGTTACTGGGCACCAGCCGCAGCAGACGCCACCCCCGCCCTACCACCACCATCACCGCTACCACACGCAGAGCGTCCCGCAGCACCACGCCCTCTCGCACAGGTTCTCCGCCCCGCCGCGGCAAGGCCCGTCCGGCTGCGTTCCCTCTCATACCCAGCAGCTTCAGAGGCTGCATGGCGCCGCCCAGCACCCCCGCTACACTATGGTGTCGGGCTTCACCACGCCACCCCCCCTGTCCCCTCACTCCCCCGTCACACCTACTACCCCGCACGGACTGTACCACTCGCACCCCGCGGCAGGCCGGGCGGGTGGAGGCACCAAGCTCCCGTTAACCATCTCACACTCTCAGCCCCACCCCCACGCTCACACACACTCTCACAACCACGTCGTGCACACACACTCCCCACTCAGCCCCTCCCCCTCCGCCTCCCCCTCCACCCACTTCATCTTCGCCACCCCACCGCCTCAGACGCCGTCGGCTCGCCTTGTCTCCCAGACACCCCCGCAGCCCTACGCGCCTCAGTATCCGCCCCTGTCCTCCATCCCACCTCCCCCTCCACACTCCCCCTTACCTCCCCCTTCGACCGGCCCGCTCTCCCCGCACCCGGGGGCGGGGGGAGGGCAAGGGGGCGGCCCCAAATCAAAACCCGTCAGCCGGATCAGCACAGTCGTGTGAAGAAGCAGAAGACGAGGACTGTGGTCCGCCACCCTGCCGTGAGCCACCGGGGGGCGGGAACGAGAGGGAGCAGGAGGGGGAGGAGGAGAGGAGGGGCAGGAGGGCAAGTGCAGGTGTATCAAGATGGCCGCCTGGTGAGAAGGAGAGCACTGAGAGCGGGGAAAAGGAAATTACTCAGCTTGTGTTATTTTCACATCCACTTCCCACGCAGGTAGACAGACTCGGATGTTTGTGGGGTAACTTGGACCCTTCTGGGGCAAATCCTCCTGGAAGACTTGCCCTTGGAGCAACTAGCACCAAGAACGTAAATCGCTCACATTGTCGTGGTGAAAATCTCCTCATCCTCCCTTTGTCACGCCCCGCTGAGGCGGCCCGGACTCCAGAGGACATGTTTATAGTTTTCACTGACAGGAAGTGACGGTGCCAGAGAAGCAGTTAGCCCCGGATGCTAACAGCAGGTCCGGCGCCGGTCGAAGAGGCAGTTCAGGTTCTTCGGAGACCTGAGAACGAGCCCGTTTTATTAACCTCCAGAAGCCCCACTCGTCCTGCACCACTTTGTTTTTCGCACATACAGCACCTGTACCGTCGTTTGGATGTTGACATATTAACAAGCCATGAGGTGTTGCTGAGAAGCAGAAGTGCTTAGCTTAGCATTAATATGGTGCAGTTTCTGTGTCTTAGACAGGTATGCATGACCTGTGCAATAGCTAATGAGTGTCAGTGCGTCTATGGTTTAACTCCTATATGCAGGGGGGGTCGTTGTAGTCTAAAGCCCCAATCCAGCGTTTTGTTTGGCAGTGATAAGTGCATTAGTGACGGCTTCACTTTCTACATGTACAATAAATGTTTTTAAACCTTTCAATAAGCCATCACAACAAAAACTACAGATGTCTTTTTACCTTTTGTTTTCCAAACCCGACTAAAAGCCTTCATAGGATTACAGGGTCTCAGCAGGGGGCGCTCTACTGTCCATTTGGATTGGGACTCTAAAGTGGACACGTTGACCTTTGGCATTAATTTCTTCTCGTAAAAAGAGTCTTATTTGACAGTTTGTATTGAAGCAGTCAAGGCCCCTCGCCTCTCCTGTTATTAACTAGTTATACGAAGGTGACAGGCTGAGGGGATCGTATTTGTCAGCTGTGTTTCATGCTCCATGTTGTTGTGGCCCCACTATGTTGCCAGACAAGGAGATTAAGCTGAAAGGTGCCAAACAGGGTGCAGTCTGGGAAACAGAGTCTTTGTGTCATCTGCTTCTCTGCCTGCGACACAGTAGGTGAATAAAGACGCTGAGTCCCAGCTGAAAAGTCACACAAACGTTATTTCAGGGTAAGTTACACAAGGTTCAGGTTCTTAGTGGGAACATTTGGGGGGTGCAAAGGTTTTGTCCAAACATAAACTCTGTGGCTGGTTTGGCTGAACAGACTGGGGCTCTAAAATAACTTATCATATCAACATTTCATAGAATTTATGAGCTCAAAGAAATAAAAGCCTGCTAGCTTTAACCACACCGCTCTGAGCTTTCTTACATTTTAAGCCTTTACACACACACAAATGTTCAGATGTCCACAGACAGTTAGTCACAGTCTGAGATCAGTGAGGTTCCTTCTGGTCAAATCCTCCATTCAGAGAAAAAGGTGCCTTCAGATGGAAGGACGGTAAAAGAAATCATCTCAGAGTTTTGGACCATTCAGCATCTAAATCAGTTTTTCTTTGACTCCAATGAAATCTGGCTGAAGGACTGAGCCCATCGTCTTCCTCACATCCACAAAGACTCAAAGGGACCTGGATGCTGGAGTTGGAGTGCAGAATTTCACCGTCACACAGTCACGTATTCTTGAACAAACTCATTTTTACATAAATATTTACATATTTTTTGCACTTTAAACTTTCCACGGCAATACTGAAATCTTTTCTTTTTCTCCATCGACTCAAGATCACCTGATGTCAGGGCAGGAAGCCCATGATGTCCGCTAGAAAGCTCTTCATTCACTCAAACAATTTCACCGGTCACTAGTACTTTTTGAGGAGAAACGAGCTCGCTGCCGGTTTTCCTGTCAGAGCTGCTTTTAATCGGCCTCGTAACGACCAGTGTGTGAACTGGTGGATGATGGGAAATCTTTCCAAATATTAATGACACATCCTCCGACTGTAGATATTAACTGTACAGTGTGTTCTACTCTCAACGGGGCCAACGGCATTGATCTGTTCCTGAAGTTCAGAACTGCTTGGATTAACAAAACGTATGCTCTAAAAAACAAAAACACGTTCATCAGGGTTCTTCAGATATTTGAGCATCTTAGGGCTCCTCTTAGAAACACGACAATAAAAACCCCTAAAATGTTTTTGTATTCGCCCTTTTTGTTCACGATTAGTGAAAGTGGATGATAATCAGTTGAAGTTGTTCCTCAGGGAACTGTCTTGGGTCCCCTGTTGTTTTCAATCTGAAGAACCCCTTTGACTGTTTAGAGTGTGCTGCTGATATTATTATCAATATTGTTGTGTGACAAGCTTCTACTAACATAACGTACTCCTTGGGCTGTTTTGTATTTTTAGCATTTTTAAGTTATGTGCTAATGAGTGTGAGATGATTTCTTTTTTCCTTTCTGATTTGGGCGTCTTATAAAATACTAAATTCTTTTACATTTTTTATATGTTTACAAAAACACAGTATTTTCGGTGACTAACAAATGACTTGTTCTAATATTTTAAACACAGACTGTGGTGAAAACTTTCACTCTCCCCTGTTTGCTCATAGAAACTCACATAAACACACCCGCACAACTGAATCATTGTGAAGCCTCAGCGAGGCCTCTCGCTGACCTTTAACGGAAACAAGCCAAACAACAGCTCGAATACAGAAAACAGACGGAGCTGCGAGGAGCTCAACAGTCAGCTAAAGTCACAACTGAAGTCCAAAACAACCAGTAAACACTTGAAATAACATGAAAGTGGTCGAGGAGCGCTGGATCAAACCTACCTCGTCAGGGATCACACAACATTTCACCCTGTTCGGCTGAATGGAGCCAAGCTGAAGCAACAACTTCCTCACTGAAGGTCCATACCAACGTTCTTCCATGTTCTTACTACAAATTGTATCTGCTCTGCACGACACCACTTTGGGTTTTTGTTTTCTTCCTTCGACCTAACTTTGGTTTCATTGTCTATTTCTATAAAAAAAAAGGGGAAGGAATTCTCAGATTTGACTCTAAATAATAATAATTCATCCCTGTCAACATGTGTTAGGGCTGAAGCTGCTGCAGTGGAACTGGTTTTGTTTTCATCAATCAAACTGGTTGGTTCCTTAAAATCACTGATGTGCAGTATGCACAGTTTGAGAACATGCTGAAAACTGCGGTATGCTCCTTCATTACTCAATTTAAGTATGTTTTTTCTGCCCGGGTCTGCTCTCCACTATCAGTTTGCATGTGATATTTATTACAGTATCTGCACTGAATGAAATTGTATAATAAACATGAATGTAAATAACCATCGTTATATAAAAAATAACAATGCAAGTACTCACTTTGCTCGGCAGCAGGCAGTTTGTCTCTGACTGGGGTTTCACCAGGAACAGAAGATTTTTAATGGCGGTGGAAACAGATCTGGTCCGAAGGTGAAACAGGGAACATAAAAAAATGAAAGCTTATCAGACCTGGTTTGAGTGCAGATGAAAATGTTGGGAGTCTTCTGTTCCTGTGTGCAGTCTGTGTTGTGTGTATCTATACGAGGGCATGGACCTGAGGTCTTAGTCGTACGTGACAACACAGTGGATTCGCTCTATGGAGTAAAAAATATTTCTTGTTTATAATGTAGAGCAAAGAGAGACTGAAATAGTCCTTGTAAAATTGTACGAGTACAGTGTCAAATATGTGTTAACAGAGACGACATTATTTTAAAACTTATGTATGGAAAATTTTAGCTGTGTATATAAATATATATTACTTGTACTTTGTTTTTGAAATTGCAGAGATATGGACAAAGTGGAAATATTTATTGCCCTAAAGATATAAAAATCTGTTCATGTTCATGGAAACATGCGTCCTGTTTTGTTTGAGTCAGTTAACACACACACAGCACAGTGGACTCATGACTTTAAAATAATTATTGTGTATTTGTGTTATTGTGTGATAAAGCATCTTAAAATAAGAAACACACACTTTAAATACATTTATTCAGCTCAGAGAATGATGCTGAAGGACATTCATCTGTTTTCTGCTTAGTTTAGCATGAAGACTCCCCAACATACAACAAACTCGTAAACATAAATATTATCGGTAAACTGTTCAGACCACATCACGCTTTAACAGTCCTTCCTTTATCTGGAGCTTCTGGGCTCCTCAGAGACAAAACCAACTGAGGTTTACGGCATACTGTCACCATGACACATGACACCGTCACCAAACAGCCCTCCACCACTTTTGTTAAAGTCTATAATAATTACACAACAATTATACATCCACGTGTTTTTGTGATGTGCTGTGTAATTAACTTGACAAAGTTTTAGCTTATGAGTTGGAAGTGGATTTGATTTAGTTATTTAATACAAATCAAACCAAGAGTAAGATCAGTGACACACGTTTAGGAGAACTCTGTCTTTTCAAAATCAATAAAATTGTGGGTTTAAATGAAGGATGACAGCAGTGGGATGGAAAAACTGAGAGAAAACAGCTGTTGATCCGACAAATAACTTCATGAATAGAACTTATGTGAATCCTGCCTGATGTCTGTGCTGCTTCCTGTCTCACTGAGGTTTGTCCTGGTTAAATAAAAGTCAAAATGTTCTGTAGGTATTAAACACAACCTGACCGGAGAACTTCTTCGTTTCCGGTGTCTGAAGCGGCTGATGAACTTGTTTTAATGTGACTGAGTTTGATTTCATTCTACCAATAAAAGTTTTTTCACGGCGGTAAAAATATATCACATTGATTACATCATTTGCCGTGAATTAAGAAAGTTTTTTATTTAAAATTGATTTTATTTTTCATTTTTTTCAGCTTTTATACGGTTCGTCACTTCCGCTTAATCCGGAAGTGCTTCCTCTCGCCTTTTTTTTAAACCAGAGCGTGTCTGCGGCGCTGCTAACTGTCAAAGTTAATAAATGTGGTAAGTTCCGTTCATTTCAAACGTGGTCACTCAGATTTTTCATGAATCGGCTTCAGACCGAAGTCTGACCAACAAAACGAAGCTTCAGAGAAACAAACTGTTTGTAAACGTCAGTTCAAAGGTCGAACCGTCACCGAGTTATCAGCTCCGTTAGCCGGTGAGCTAATGCTAACTGCTGGTCGTTAACGGAGACCGGTCCGGTGTCACCGGAAGGTCAAATCACCGACACACAGCTCCGGTGATCACAACGACAACACAACTGTTTGTTTGAACAGACTGTTTCAGACTGACATCAGTGAAGCAGGAAGTGAACTAAACTGAGCCGGTGAGATGAGTCAGTCCACCTTAACAGCTGACTTCCTGTGTCTCATCAACACTTTCCTGAAAAACCTCTTAAAACTGTCAGACACATTCAACATGTCAACTATTTCACATTTAATTTTTTTATTTGGTCAAAAGGTCCCAACAGGATTCTATCTGACGGTCCAAATATTGGACTCAATGTTTTTTTCGGCAGCATGATGTGAAAAATGAGATGATGGTTCTTCCCTCCATCAGAGCGTCTCCTGGTCTGCTTTGATTGGCTGCCTGAACCCGGAGCGATGGCCAGTCCGGAGCTCTTATTGGACTCCAGCATCCGTCTGTGGGTCGTCCTGCCCATCGTCTTCATCACCTTCTTCGTCGGGATCATCCGTCACTACGTCACCCAGCTGCTGCACAGCGACAAAAAGGTGGACCTGGAGCAGGTCTCTGACAGGTGAGCCAACGCACAGGAGGTGTGACCAGGTTGCTATGGAAACAGGAGGTTGAACGTGGTGCTGATGTTGAGTCGTGTCTGTGTTCAGTCAGGTGCTTCTGCGCAGCCGCATCCTCAGAGAGAACGGAAAGTACATCCCTCGTCAGGTAAACCGCCTCAGACCTCAGAAATGAGACTGAATTAGGTTTATCACTTATTGATCAGTTTGGAGTGACGACGGAGGCGATGGTTAATCAGTTGACCGTTACCATGGCGACAGTTGTTTTATCATCCATCTCAGCAGCCAGCCAACACATGAAGTCGTGATTTAACGGTTATTGTCAGTAACAGATCGACATTCCAAATGAAAAAAGTGAATTTAAAGCAAAGTCACAAAAATGTCCAAAAGTGATCTGTGAATCTTTTTAATTCAGCATTTGTGCAGCGACGAGCGGCGCCGTCGGGCTTCACCATCAGCAGGCTGTAAATCTGGAGATGTGTGTGTGTCTGAGCTTTGTTTGTCAACATGTTGTGTTTCAGTCTTTTGCAATGAGGAAACATTATTTCAACAACGCAGAGACGGGATTCTTCAAGAAGGTCAAGAGGAAGGTCATCCCCAAGAACCCCATGACAGGTGTGTGTCTGTGTGTGTCTCTGTGTGTCTCTGTGTGTCTGCCAGTCTAACACACTCTGTGTTTCAGACACCAGCATGCTGACGGACATGATGAAGGGGAACCTGACCAACGTCCTGCCCATGATTGTGATTGGTGGATGGATAAATTGGGCTTTTTCTGGCTTCGTCATCAGTGAGTCTGTTTGTTGTTCTCGTCTATAACCGACATCATCGACGTTCAGAGAGAGATTAGTGTTTTTGTTTCCTGTGTCCAAAGAGTCCAGTGAGAGGACAGAGTAGAGATTCTTCATCATCATCATCATCCTCATCGTCCTGGCTCAGTCTGAAACTACTTTTACTGTTTCTGCTGTCATAAATGAGATTTATATTCTGGACTAAATCATTCTGTTTGTCTCAACCGCTGATGAGGATGAGGAGGATGATGATGATGGTGGTGGTGATGGTGGTGGTGGTGGTGATGAAGGTGATGATGATGGTGGTGGTGGTGGTGATGAAGGTGGTGGTGGTGATGGTGATGATGATGAAGGTGATGATGATGAAGATGATGATGAAGGTGATGATGATGATGATGATGATGTTTGTTTGTTTGTTTGTTTGTTGTGATCCAGCCAAGGTGCCGTTCCCTCTGACTCTGAGGTTCAAGCCGATGTTACAGCGAGGGATCGACTTGCTGTCGCTCGACGCTTCCTGGTAACGAATCATCGGCTGTCAGTTTGTGACGTCGTTTTGATGGTTTCAGTCAGAATGAACAGAAAACTAACTTCTTGGGAAACGTAAAACACTGAAGCAAAAATTTGATGTTGATCGAATGTTGATAGTTCAGAAAAATGTTGGAACAAAGTAAAAATGAGCCGAGTTAAAAAAAAAAAAAAAAAAAAAAGATAATTTCACACAAAGTTTTTTTCATGACTTCCTGTCGATTGAATCTTTGGCGCCCTCGTCGTCGTCTTGCAGGGTGAGCTCGGCGTCCTGGTACTTCCTGAACGTGTTTGGACTGAGGAGCATGTACAGTCTCATACTGGGACAGGACAACGGTGAGTCAGCCCTCAGCCTCTGACCTCTGACCTTTGACCTTTGACCTGGGAATGATGACAATTATTCTGCTCTAACTTGTTTTTAATCAAGTTCTCTGAACTTTAGATAAAAACCTGAAGCTCCGTGTTTTGACTGAAGTCAAAATGACGTTTCCTGTTTTAACTCGTAGCTGCGGATCAGTCACGGATCATGCAGGACCAGATGACCGGTGCTGCCATGGCGATGCCCCCTGACCCCAACAAGGCCTTTAAGGTGAGACGCTAAGAAAGAGAAGAAAGAGCTGAAGATTTTCTTTCCTTTATCTTTACAGACGACTTCAATTATCTCTCGATCTTCATTTTTCAGTCTTCATCTTGCAGCATCTTCAAACAAAGATCCCAGATCTCGATGGATCACGTGGATCAGGACCAGGTTTAGGTCTTCACACACACTGATGTTTGTTTGTTTGTTTGTATGTTTCAGAGCGAGTGGGAGGCTCTGGAGATCGTGGAACACAAGTGGGCGCTGGAGAACGTGGAGGACGAGCTGATGTCCAGAGACCTCAACTTCGGAGCCTTCTTCAGCCAGGACATGAAGTCCACCATGTTCTAGGACCCGGGAACACGGGTACTGCAGGGTCTGAGGATCCTTCTCCAGGTCCTGGAACACAGTGCTCACAAATCCACAAAGCCGAGACTCAAATCAGGCGTCTCCACCTCCGTGTTGTTCTGGACTCTGTCAGCAGATCAGAGTTAATAATTTATGACTCGTTTTGATTCAGTTTTCCATAAATGAAAGCGTTCGTTGGGACGGGTTTCCTCGACGGGTTTTAATTCATTTTAAAAAATGTTTCTTCTTCAGATATTCAACGTTTTTGTGTTTTCGGTGTTCCAGACAGTTTTACAGAACTGATCCAGTTCAGGAAAACCAGCCAACCTTCTCCGGATGTTTCTGTTGAACACGATGAGGCGTTTAAGGCGATTGGGACGTTTGGAAATGACAGCAGACATTTTGCATGTTCTTTTCTAACCTTTTGTCGGCCAGCTGATGCTGGTTTCCACGGCAACGTAGAGTAATTTCAACACTTAAATAAAGGTGCCATAAAGAAAATGATGAATTTCTGGGATAAATTCTTCTCTGTGGTGTGATTGGTCGGATGCAGCAGAGCGGGTTCAGTTAGCTGACAGCGGCTTCATGACGTAAAGAGATCCTGAATGTTCAGAAAATAAAAACGGCTCGTTCTGATAATAATCGTTCTTTTATTCATATTATTAAAAAATTGAAATACAATAAAATATTTTCTTCTGATATTTGACAGGGAAGACCAAAGAAAGAAATTGCCCCTCTCCCCCCCCCTCCCCCCCAATGATACACTTCTTACAATACAAAAATACTGTACATACACAGAGCTTGTTTAAAAATCCGTGAGCGCTCACTGTGACCACAGTCTGCAGGAAAACTGAACAGCTTTCATTTCATTCTGTCAAATAATCACACTGAGTACAAATTCCATCCATAAATACAAAAAAAATAAGCTTCTCACTGTCGATCAATAAAATCAAACCAAAACGGTGGAAGTGAAGTGAGTCTGTTAAAAAAATAAATACAACAGAACAATCAAAATATACATACAAAGATGAACTTATCGTCCCTGGCAGCTTTGTTCAGTATTAAATTAGTTCTCTTCTGATTACCCATAATCCCCGGCACGTTGAGCCGCTGAGATGGTTTAGTGCTGAGCAACAAAAAGCAACAATAAACCATCACAGTCACTGATCTGCAAACAGTTCAAGTAATTTTATAACAAACTAAATAACAGGAAGTATTTTAATATTTCTAAAGCTGTTTTTTGGATTATTTTTAAAACTGCAGAATCAAACTAACAGAAATCCACCAGCTTTAATTTAATCTTTAACTGAGAGGATGAAATGAATTTTTCTTCAAATACGGATCCTAAAGATGTCAACTAACTAAAAATGTAATTTTAACACTAAATAAACTTATAAATCCTACAACTGACTAAATTAATGTTGATATTATGCTCTTTTATTTTTATCAATGTATCTATTTTATCTTTTTCACAGCAGTTTCATTTTAAAATGGAGAATTTGCCGACTAAAAAGGTTTTTAAATTGGTTGTTCCATTTAAGACATTTAAACAGAATGGCAGAAGTAGTTTAACTTCAAAATGTCACATTTCAATAAGAGAAACTATTGATAAACTGTAAACATTCACAATAACTGATCACTATTTTATTCATTGATGCTTAATTTGAGTGAATGTTTGTTTCACTGCTGATATTTAAAAGCCTTTTAAAATGAATTTTGCAGTAATATTTTGAAAATGAAATGATTCATCTTCCTGCTTTTGTTGAAATTTGTAAATTAAGTGTCACTGAGTTCAGTCTGTTCTGCTCCACCAATAAAAAGTAGGTTAATTTAGTGACGCCTCAGATCAAACTACCTGAGATTCACGGAGCGGCGCACTTCCTCAGCTCAGCATCAGAGCAAAGAGAAGGGATGCCGGACGCTCCTGTTGATGTCGCTAACGGGGAAAGTAAACAAACTTCAAGTGTTGTTGAAAAATTAGAAAAATACAAAATAAAGAAAGACGGAAAAGGCCAGCTGTTCTGAAGAATTAAAAACCAAAAGAGAGAAAGAAAAAAGGCCAGAGGTTAATTACATCTTTAGCGTTCATTTAGTCTGTTTCCATGGTGACGTAGGAGGCAGCACCCAACTCTGCATCATCTTTGCAGGAAGTGATGTCGTTGGCGGACCGGGAGGGGGCGGGGGCTGTGCTGGGGCTGGCGAGGGTGGGTTTCCTCATTTTGTCCTGGCGGTGGTAAAACAAGACGTAGGCGGCGTTCGTCTGAAACAGGAAACAAAAGTCACTCCGGCTGATTGTTTCCTGTCATGTGACCAAAGAATTGCCCTTTTTTCTTGTCCTGTCTTTGTCGATCGAGGTGAAAACTGACCTGAATTAACGTTAATTCGGCTCTGATGGTTTCTGCTTCTGACGCAGACACTTTGGAGGGAAAACGACTTTAATGCTGTCGTGTTGCTATTTTTCCCAAAAGTCTAAATTAATCTGGTAGGTTTTCAACTTTTGTGTCGTCCTCCATGTTCACACGGATGTTTGTGTCTGGATGTGGTCTACAGAGTCCTGAACCAAACTCACCACAATCTGGTCCTCGGTGGCGAAGGTCACCTTGCTGTCGTCAAAGTAATACCACTGACCGTTGTCCTTGTTCGTGGCGTAGCTGGTGTCTGAAGGAGGACGGAGAGTCCAGAGGGACAAAAATATAAAGTCTGAGATTCAACAGTTTGTCCAAACGGGAGAATTACATGATCGTATAAAGATCACAACAGTGTGTTGTGTCAACAGACGAGGACAAAA
>CM068482.1:669649-672149 GCA_034769265.1 Remorina albescens | reverse complement strand
CTTTTGTGACACGCCCTCCTCTTTGCTGGCTGCTCATTGGGCGGCGGACTGGGAGAACACGCCTCCTCCTGCTTGTTTTCCTCTTTTTCTTCTTCTGCGTTCTCAGACGCCTCCGCGGCTGCTTCTGAGTCGACGTCTGCGTCAGCGCTCCTGGTCGAGTCGCCGCTCGGAATGGCATTGTCTGCTGGCGTGCTGCAGCGAGGCTCAGTCTGGTTGTGGGAGTCAGTACTGGTCTCTGTGTCGCCACGGTCCAATGAGGGCTGCTTGTGGTTGACATCGGGGAGGAGCTCGGTAGTAGCTGTGTGATCTGATCGGCCGTTTGTGGACGTTTCGCTGCAGGAGAGTTCAGTCTGAGATGGCCGGAGTTCGTCTGCAGCTTCCTGCTGCTCATCTGAGGAAACACAATGAGCCAGATGAGACGACAAACCTGAGATCCGATCCAATGAAACATTTTGGTCACTATAACAACAGCAACAATAATAAAGTGTCAACAGCATGAAGCTTGAGGCTGCAGGAGCAGACGATACCATCACTGATGCCGTTGGTCTGAGTCCTGTACAACTCCTCTTCATCCTCTTCATCCTCCTCCTCCTCCTCCTCCTCCTCCTCTTCCTCCAGCTCCTCAGACGGGTCGGGGGGTCGAACATAACGCCTGCTCACACAGAAACAGGCAAGACAAGTTTGGTTCCAAACGTCAAATGTCTCCCGTTAGATAGATCAGAGGTGTGTGTGTGTGTTGTGCTCACGCCAGCCTCTGCAGGAACAGGTTGTAAAGCGCCTCCTGGCTGCAGCTGCTGCGTCGTACGTTCAGCAGCAGCGGGTGTCCGAACAGCGTCGTGCCGTACGAGCTGCTGCTGGAGCCGTAGTCTCTGTAGTGAGAGCGTTCCCTCAGATAGAGAGCCAGCAGGACCTGGTCCTGGTCCTGGTCCTGGTCCTGGTCCTGGTCCTCTAACACACTCAGCTCGTATCTGAACACACACACACACACACAAGGTTGGTTTCAGACTGAAGAAGCCTCTGCAATGATGAAGATGAAGAAATGATCATCACCAAAGCTCTCTGTCACTGTGTTTTTTTGGATCAGTGTGGGTGGAGCCTCAAACTCATCTCTTCTTCTACCTTCTTGTCTTTGTAGCTGTTGTTCTGTTTCATTTTCATGTTTTTC
The DNA here is from genome assembly GCA_034769265.1 of Remorina albescens. Classification (NCBI taxonomy): domain Eukaryota; kingdom Metazoa; phylum Chordata; class Actinopteri; order Carangiformes; family Echeneidae; genus Remorina; species Remorina albescens. The sequence continues at coordinate 670,984 of CM068482.1, read as the reverse complement.
CGGTTCTCCCTTCTTACTTCCACTCGCACATGCTCAGTGCACACGACTGGCCATGCCATGTTATTTTTCAGCTGAGACAGGAAGGAGTTTACTTACACAAAGATGTCGTCTCGGTCCAGAATGCAGCTCAGAGATTCATCATCGCTGTAGATCCTGTAGAACCGATGGTTGAAAACGTCAGCCACCACCATCTGAAACACACACAGAGTTCACTTTCTTTTGTTTCTGATGTAAATCAATTCATCACTTTTTGTGCAATCCTGCTAATAAACAAACAGACTGACTGACCTGAGTGGGAGGAACAGCAGTCATCTCTGACAGAGCCAAGCAGAGATCAGACACTTTCCCTGCTTTAGGAACCACAACACGATGCTGCAGACACACAGACACACACAGACAAGAAGATATTTGGAGTTTATTTTTGCTGCACCAACAGCTTAATGTTTGTAACTTTGCTGATGTCAAAAGGAGAAGCAGGTACCTGAACGGGTTTGGCGTGTGGGTCCAGGGAGACGAAGAAAACCTCCATGACGCGTTCCTTACTGACAGGAAGTGGGACGCTCAGGTAGCAGAAGGGGTCAAAGGTCACAGAGACCTTGTGGCACTCGGGACAGACAAGGGTGGACTTGAAGAGGCCGTGAAATGTGTCGACAATCACAGAGTTGTTCCGCCGGCGGTGGTTACGCCACGCCTCCTCTGCCACTTCCTGTCGTTCAGGGCAACATTCATTTCATCAAGATCATGTAAATATGTTGAAAGTCTCCGGGCAGACTGAAAACAGAGTCGGGTGTAGCTGCAGAAGCTCACCTGGTCAGGTCGTCCGTCAGCGTCCCTCAGCTCGATGTACTCTTTGTTTTTGACTCGGTTCAGGTCTTCATGGAGTCCGTCCAGCAGGAAGGACAGAAGCTCCTGACTGTCGTGCTGCTGGTAACCCAGAAACTGAGACGCAAAGTGTCCCACCTTGGTCTGTGTGTGCACACAGACACACACACACACACACACAGACAGACACACACAGAGCTTTAGACAACTACAAATATGCAATCAGTTCTCTCTTTATTGACACGTCCTGAAGAACAAACAACATAAAGATCTAAATCTGAAAACAGCTCGACTTCTGTGAACACATAATGTTCAGCTTTAGACCGTGTGAACCTTTAATGGACCTTTAATGGACCTTTAAACTCTTTGGTACCTTAAAGACACGCGGCACCACAGAGTAATGCCTCCCCGACCACATCTGTTTGATGACATCAGCGTACGCCTCGGCGATCTCCCCCTTCATGCCCAGAGGGTTGGTGAAGTTCAGCTCCTCCAGGTAGGAGCTCTGCAGGA
>CM068482.1:564303-661803 GCA_034769265.1 Remorina albescens | reverse complement strand
TCTTCTTCTTCAGTTTGACCCTCAGGAAGTTCTTCCTGTCCTTCCTGTTCTGTCCGGTCTTCTCCCTCCCTCCGTCCATCTTCTCTTCTGCTCAGATGGATTAAATGGTCAGAAGGACTTGAGTCTGGATTTGATCAGAACCTGAAGTAATGTCTGAGTGTTTAGTGTCCACGTGTGTCCGTCCCACCTGTTTCCAGGGTGCGTGGCTCCCTGTCGTCATGGTGACAGCTCGTATTTTGGTGCTCACTCTTCCTGTCTGATATGAAGTCTCCGCCCTCTGAAGATGACCGTTTCCTCCTGTAACCAGCCCAGTCAGCGTCGGACATGACTTGCTGCACAGATGCTGTTTTGGGATTTGAGCCGTCGACCTACCTTGGCGCCTCCGGCTGGCTGCCCCGCTCGGCCAGCTGCTGGTCGGAGTGGTAGTACTTGATGTGGTAGTGGAGCAGACTGGCCTTCCTGAAGGATTTGGTGCAGCCCTCTGAGGGACACTTGAAGGGGTTGTGGTCCAGCTCGATGGACAGGATGGGGGGAGGCTGGTTCTTTATCACTCTGTACACTGAAAGAGGTGGAGAAAAGATGGAGAATCTGAGTCCGGGTCAGTAGGTCATGACCAAGACCTCCGTCCTACAGAAGAGAAGAGTTTCCCCCTGAGGTTGGAGTGAGGCCACAGCTCTGGAGGAAACTTGGCTCTTAAATCTTTTTCTTTGGCAGGTAAACCCACTAACAGAATCTGCTGGAGCCTTTTTCTCGTCAGTCCGTCTGTTTTGACTGACAACACACAAGCAGAAACATTCAGGAAAGCAAGCTGTTAGCTGCTGGGCTAACTGATGAAACAGATCTGTCCTGTGTCTCATCCTCGAATGTCGGCGCCTCCCAGAGAAACACTTCCATCAGCGATGGAGTCTTTATCAGCCTAATACACGCAGAATTTAGGATATAATACACGAGCAGAACATCACCTCCTGACATTTTGTGTTGTGTGTAGTTTGTGTATTTGTGAAGTGTGTGTCTGCACTCACGTGGTTCTCTGCTGAACTTGTGTGTGGTGGGCAGGTGAGCCTGACGCTCCAGCAGGACATCTGGGAGGACGACAAAGATGAGAGTTATTACAGAAACATCCAACATCAGTGTTTACTGTGGAGACATTTCATTGTGTTTTATTTATTCAACATATTTACAATTTTTCTCGTTCCGAGTCCAATCTTGAGAAAAAGGTTTCTTAAATTTTCTATCAAATTATCATTAACTCCTCGGCACGAAACGGTTTTGATTAAATATCAACTTCATTAATCAGAATGATTTTTGGGGAGAATCCCAAACTGTTTGCCTCTGTCGATGTGGGCGGGGTTCGGCACAGTTGGCTGGGCGGAGTCAGTTGTTATTGGTTGATCCTGCAGTCCACTGCTTCCACCTGGAGGAAGGAGATATAATTAACATCAACAACATTAAGTTTCATCTTTAAAAGCAGTCACCTCACCCGTGATGCATTTCAACACCTTGAATGACTGTATAATGAGCCTTTGTGCATATGATGGGGGGGGTCAAAGGTCATCTGACTTACTGTCATCTGTTTTCTTCTTTGAGTGATGGGAGAATGAAGATTCTGTCTTCCTCTTCCTCTCCCCCTCCACAGCTCCTTCATTCTCCTCTGACGTCACTTTGTCCTCCACCTCTTCTTCCTTGTTCTCCTCTTCCTCTCTTTCTCCACCATCCTCCTCCTCGCTCTCCCCTTCCTCCCATCCCTCGCTTCCCACCGCACTCTTGTCTGATCTGGACTTCTGTTTTCACACATGTGGAAAAAAGATGCTCTCAGAATCAAAGGACCTGTGATTGTTGGAACCACACAGACCACGACCAATGGGAGGGGAGGATTTCTTACTTCCTGGAAGGGTTTGACCTTGGTGGGCTTCACAGTCCGAACCACGCCGTCATAGAAACGCACTGTGTAGGAGTCTGACACACACACACACAGACACAGACACACACATATATCATCGTCATTCTCAAGGGAAAATAAAATGCAAAAATAAGCATTCTATCAAATTATTTCTTTTTTCATGTCAGACAGCTCTGCGATAAATAAAATCCAACTTGGGGCTCATGTCTGATTGATTGGAGTCTGGCTTTTAGGCCTTTGCTGAACCGCCTATGTCATGAAAATTTGTTCCAACACAACCAATAAATTATTTCCATAGTAACTTCACTTGATGAACACACACATTAGATGAATCTGAGCCTCACCATCTTTGTTAACTCTCAGGATCTTGGCTGGGTAGAAACGACAGTCTGTCCAACAGGCCAGAACCTTTGCACCTGAAACAAACATCTGAGAAAGGGGAAGAGAAGCTCAGAGGAACAGGCCTCTTTACATGGCCCTGACACTGAATTTACAAACCAGGACACGTGAAACAACACACACACACATCAGTGTCATACCGGTTGTGAGTGTGGTGGGTTCAGGCCCTGTCGCCTCAGACTGACTCGCTCGAGCGGCCGAAGGTACGGCGAATTCCACTGAAACCATTCATCATGTCTGCGGCTCCACTGACGGTAGTGGACCAGGACTCGCTCTTTGTTGTAGTCGATTTTTTCAATTGTGGCTGCGTACCTGACAACACAAAAAAGTCATCAAATGTTAAAAGTCCACATAAGTTAAAGGTTTAAAGGTCTATATACCTGGGCTCCTTCCATCCTTTCAGAATTTGGTTTCTCAGAGTGTTTCACCTCAAACATGCTAGATTTTTATTGGATCACTCAGAAAACTAAATCAGGAGAGATATCAACCCTTCAAAGTAAAAGCCTGGAGAAGTTAAAATATAGACCTTTGATATAAAATACACAACATTTTGATAAAGACACAAAAGCTGAATTTCAGCTTTCAGTTTGAAAACATAACCACAGCTCATGATTTGTATGCTAATACAGAAATGTGTGTCTGTGTAAAGTTCAGACCAGTTCTTCTGTCGATCTCGGGCTTCCAGCTGAGCTCCAACCTTGAAAGTGATTCCTGACCTTTCAGGAGGAGTCTTCATCTGCAGGGACAGAGGACAGAAAGTAAATCCAAGAAATAACTTCACATGCTGATCCACAGATTTCTCTTTCTAAGATTTGTACTGATGCTGGAAATGATCTGCTGGTTGTGTTTCTTTTGTTTTGAAGGAACAGAGAGGTGACTGTTTTCGCTGAAGCCTCATGCATCAAATTTTACTTTTTTTTCCAATTTCTCTTCATTCTTGTGGGTTTAAGGGTTTACTTTCCCTAAACAGCTGTCAGTGTTTTTACACAAATCACCAGGTCAAAGATAATGACACAAAACTGACGTACACATATGATCAATTCCAAAGCAAACACCGTAATAAATAAACTGTAAGTAAAATTACGCTAAAATTTGATTTTCTTTTACATTTTGTTCAGCCAAACTTCTGACTACTGTCATTGTTCACCAGATCAACAGTTGTGTTTGAAGCTGACACAGTTAGCACAGTCAGTTTAATCTGAGGGGAAAGCACGTTGGATCACATTTTAGACTTTTAATGACACAACAACAAAACTCAAATGGTCCCGATTCCGGGTACGTCCGGGTATGTACGTGACGTGATGACGTCATGTAGAGTGGACGTCGCTAACGTCTCAGCGATAACAGCTGCAGACAAACTTTGATAAGCTCAATTTATTCGTGACTTTCCACAAAACTCGTGTGATTTTATGGAAAAATAGTCTTTAGGCCTTATAAGGTCGAAAGTCGACCGAGAGACAACAAATTAAAAGAAACTGCTCGGTGTCCTCTGTCACAGAAGCCGATTGGTCCGTAGGCAGCCGAGGACGCCAGTTATGACTTTTCATTGGACGGTTCCGCTGTCCGTCAAACGCCCAAACCCGCCCCCTTCACTGCTCCTCGGATATTTGACAGTAGCTAACATGCTAATGCTAACAGCGTTAGCTTCATGAGGAACGGACCGACGGCTTCGAACTGAGCACGAACCGGCTCCACAGTAACCCGCGGTGAAGTATCAACCCTGCAGCGGGAGGGAGAAGGGCAAAGGTGTGCAGCTGCGCATTAAAGCCGGAGCAGTTAGCCGGAGTTAGCCGGAGTTATGTCTTCTCTCCATTGACTGTGAACAGATAAGCTAACGCAGCTAACTGTTAGTCCCGTGACAGCCGGTTACCGGTGGCGGCTCCGGCTCGGCCGGGGAGCCGTCGGGGCAGCGGACACCTTCAGAGCAGCGTCCCCGCTGCCGAGCGGTGTCTGCGGCCGTCAAAGGAGAGAAAGAGTCGGCGGAGCTTGTTTACCTCTGGCGCTACTTCACTGCACTCCTCATACTGGGGCGGCCGCAGGGCGCATGCGCGGAGGCCAGCTGGCTGTTTTGTTTTGATGCTGACAGAAGATGAGTTCTCTACAGATCCTCCACTCTGACTGCTGCCTTTATAAAAGCTATCATCCATTCTGATGAGCCACCAAAGTCCACATCTTCACCATTTAAATGAAATATGTGAACTCTTTGCTTTAGAACTAAACGGGACAAAGAGACCAACGATTGGAGGAAACTAAAGGACAGAAGACACGCAGTGGGGACACCTAGAGACAGTAATGCTGATTACAGCCCCGTCCCTGTGAAAGAATTTTGTGGGTGATGGTCCCAGGGCTGAAGGTTCTGGATCAGGACCTGGGCTCCTTGAAAACCAGCCACAAAGCTTCCTTTGTGAACCACACAGCAAAACCTGCTCTTATCTGTACAGAGGATTCCGGTCCAGGCTGGACGTGTCCAAACTTGCCCAACATACCTGTCCGTCATGTTGTGGTCCAGTCACAGCAGTCCAACACTTCTCTAAAAGACGGAAAACACTGAAGCGATAAGGAGCTGGACATCAAAGCACCAACCTCTGACTTTCTGAGTCACAGTTGCACAATGAAATGCTGCATTTTTAACCAAAATAGTTAACAGTTCATTAATTTTGTTATTAATTCATAAATCCTATTATTGTGTTTATTGTAACAAAGATTCACATTTTCATAAATTTTTAACATGAATGCATCAAAATTAACCAAAGCAAAACTAGATAGAAAATAAAGTACAGGTCCTTCAGCTTCAGTAGATGTATTTCATTGTATTGATATATTGAGATATATGTTACTTTCTGCTGCTCTGGAGGAGGCGACGCTATAAGAACCAGTTCATAAGCACAAAAAGGGAAATATCAAGAGCAGTTTGTGGTTCAGCTGAAATCTGGTGCTGATTATTGGAGTGTGAAGAGTCCCTTCCTCCGCCGGCAGACTTTCGGCTCAGCTGAACAGGTGAGGGGCCAGACGCAGGTCCTGTCTCAGCTGCTGATCCAGATCGTCGTATTTAACAGGAGCTGCCTCTTTGTGTCTGGGACAGATGCACAGGCACACAAAAATAATCATTTACACACATCATACAACATCTGGGTTAAGAATGAACTGTTGGGTCAAAACATTTTCTGCTTTTTTAGCCTGTTAAAAATACTGATGGTGATGAATGTGTGTGTGAGTGTGTGTGTCTGTACATGCGCAGTCGGCGCTCGGTGACTTGTATCTTCAGTGTCTTCTCAGAGCAGAAGGCCTGATACTCTTTCTCATCGTCCTCTGTCATGAGATGCTGGTTTTTGTGGTACCAAAGCTGTTTGCTCTGCAGCTCCTGGGTGTCCTGAACACACACAGGTTTGTTTCTTTGTTACTGAGACTTTAACAGTTACAGAGGCCTGTCAAAGATAACATGGGGTTTGAATAGCATGCAGCTGAAGACTTTGTTCAGATTTACATCATTGATAAGACGACATTGTTGCCAACATCTAGCTGAGATTTATTCCATTTTTACGTCTCTGCTGGAGTTGTGCTTTTGGAGCTGCTACTGTTTACAACCTGATCATTTACATCTCTATATTTCTCTCTGTGTGGGTTTTTTTTTTTTTTTAATGAAAGGTCCACGTTTTAACTTTTCCCCTGTTTTATATGAAGTGTTGAAATCGAAAAGATAATAATCTTATTACAATAGCACACAATTCAAAGGTTCATTTGGGATCATGAGTACACTTGTTTCAGTATATTTTAGTAATTGTACTTCACTCTTCCTGCTATTTCATATTTTTCTCTTTGCACTTAGATAAATACTTTTGTTATTCGGTCCTTAATGAGAGACAAATAAAGACGAAGCTCAGTTCAGGAGCAGTGGGAGCACTGGTGAAATGTGACATCACATTCAGTGAAGCTCCTGCAGTGGAAAAAGGCCGTGATGGACATCAGGAGTAAATTGTAAAGCACCTTGGCATAGCGTTCCTGTATGAGGTTGGCTTGCTCCACCAGTCTGTTTTTAAACTCGGCCATACAGTCGTGGTAGACCTGCTTGGCGTCCTCGCTGCTCAGAGTCTCTGGGTTGTCCAGTCGGATCAGGACAGGTGTCAGGACGTCCTTCTCCTTCTCCTGCATCCACTTCTGCTCCTCCAGAGCTAGAAGCTCCTACAACAGCACAAAGATCAGGGTGTCTTTTCTAGAGGAGGGGGGAGCTTCCGTCTAATCTGGCTGTGACTCTCATCTTCACTACGTTGTCTAGAAACTTTTTCAATGCTGAAAATCCAGTTATTCATCTACTAAGCTGGAAAAAACAATTTTGATTACTGCTGTGTTTGTCGGTGAGCAAAAACCTGCTTTGATCTGCTGTGCAAAGAATATTAAAAACTGGCCTTTTGTCTCTAACTTAATTAGAGTTGTTTAATGTTCCATGTCAAAAGTAAATACACAAGTGCATGTGAATTGAGTAGTATTTTTTTAGATGTGTCTCACCTTTTCCTCCCTGAGAGCTCGAGCTCTGGCGGCTCCTGCAGTCGACCACGGGGAGAAGTTCAGCTCAATGTTTGTTTCCTCCTGCTCTCTGCAGGCCACGATGGCGCTCACCTACTTAGACAGAAAGAAGCTTCACACCCTAAACTGAGGTCAACGTCACAAATACTGACTTAATCTAAAGTCTGGTGAGTTTCACAGGTTGATCACTATGACAGCTGCCTGTTGTATCATCAATGAAAATGACTTTTGTGAAGTCATTTGCATTGATTTGCATATTAATAAACTTTTCTGATTCCATTGGAAACCTCCACACCTCTTTCTTAGACTGCTCCACCTGGGCAGACATATTCGCCTCGTCCACCATCAGGGCCATCAGCATCTCATACAGAGTCTTGGTGCTAAGAGGCTTTGCAGTTGGATCCACCTTCACCGACGTTCACAGAAACGAATGCCATCATTACTGAACTTTAAGTTCACAGACAATCAGAGTCTTTGGAATCTCCTTTGTGTTGTGTTTGTTGTCTGCACCTGGAAGCCAGACACCAAGTCGGGTGTGAATTGCTCAGCTTTCTCCTTTCCCTTCGCCTTTCGTGGTTTGACGAAGCTCCTTTTTGAAGGGATGAATCTGTGATCCTCCAAGTGATAGGTCAAATCGATCCGTCTCTGAGCTGGGAGGAACACTCGCTCGGCCACATCTTCGTTGGCTGGTTTGGATCTGTCTCTGTGGAAACGCTCCACCACCTTCTGTTTGCGTGCACACATACACATAAGAGATCTCACACAACCAAAATGTGTTTTATGCGATCACCATGACCTTGACCTTTAAACCGGTTTAAACCATCAGTTCATCAGACAGACATCTGACGACATCATTTCATTTTCTGTTTACACACATTTAACTGCAGCGCTTCATCACCCTGGTCATCAAACTCAGGCTGTTCTGAAATTTGGGCCGACTGTTCGAAGACCACGTGTCTGCAGTGGAGGAAGTCGGGCCGGCACCTGAAGGTTTCTGTCATTTGGCCTGGCGACACAACCCTCCGCACCAGGTGGCCCACACGAGTGTCACTGAACTCCATCTCCTGCAGAACGTCGGCCCTCTGGGACCTGAACCTGTGAGCTGAGCAGAAAACACACTATCACTCAGGAGCTGGAGGCTCAATGCTTGATGGGGGGGTCTCATTACATTTACACCCCTAAAGGACTAAATGATGAGGTTTCCCTTTATGGGGACGTCTCCCTTCACCAACTCATGGTCTTTGTTCTGGATCTGGATCTGGACCACTGTTGACACCAATTACTGTATATTCATTTGAGGTCTATTTTCTGTTCATTAGCAAATTTACAACCTAACATTTTAGGACAAATCCTAATCAAGTATCTAATTCACAGTGCTAAGCCTCTGATATCAAACTGTGAACCAAGGAGCAGCAGTTGGAGGAAGTGCAAGCAGATTCACATAAAAGGTGGAAGCTTCTTCCTTGTTTGAAGCGTTCAGTGGTGAAGTTGTCAACGTTGTTGAGCTCCCTCTCCTCCAAGTGGTCGGTCCGATGTTGATACCACTCCTTGACCACGATGACCTCAGTGCCTTCAATCCACACAAACAATTTATATTGTACATAAACCTGCTCTGGTTATATGGACCAACGTGAACAAATGCTCAGCTGTTAGGTTGATTGATTTCAGGGCCCAGGGATAAATATAATTTCAAAAAGCCAAAAATTCTATTCAACCCTCACAGTCCAGGTCTTTGTAAGTTGTCAGCCGTGTAACCAGGCCATCTGGCCTCAGGTACGCAGAAAACCTCTCGAGCTTTGCTTTCCTGTAGTGGGTCACCTTCTGTCTTCCCGGCCACCTGTCCTCCAGGTCTGAGGGAGGAAGAGGAAGTTCCACAGAGGCAACTTATTAATGTAGGATTCCAACAACACACTGAAACTATTCTCTGGTTACGCTTTATCTGCTCTATCATTGCGATTTAGACCTCTGACCTGAAGCTTTAATGTTTCATCAGTCAGTATTTCCTTTGTGAGCTGTAACGCTCAGTAATCAGTATCAGCATCTCTTTCTCACGGAGGAAACATCTCATGGAGCTGCGGTACCTTTTTTGGAGATGTTGATGAAACTGACCCAGGATCTTGGCATCTGAAAAACCCAGGGCTCCCGCTCCACCTTCCGGATGAACAACAACAGCACAATGTCATCGTGAAATCATGTTGCAGTGTTCAAATCATGCTGTCCTTTGTGTGTGTGTGTGTGTGTGTGTGTGTGATGAAATCAACAGGGTGTTATGGAGAGGAAATCTCCCGCTTGTGAGGGCAGTGAGACAGAAATTAAAGGTTGTCAGTAAAGGTCGGCAGCATAAAAGTATTAAAGGGTGGAAATAAGCTGCTGCCACACACACACACACACACACACACAAACTTCTTCATGAACATATTCACATATACACACCTGTTCATCTCTGTTCGTTTTGCTCATCATCTTCATCTCTCTTTCCTTCAAGGCATCCAGAATCAGCTGCTTTTTGCTGGTTGCACTGAACAAAATTGGCTCCCACAGATTTAAGTCTTCCAGGTCGTACACCATATCCTACACACAAACATGCACACACACACACACATATGCACACATACACACAGAAAGCATCTATTGTCACGGTGGACACTGAATCTCAGGGTGTGCTGGGTCTGCAGTCGTTGTGGACTCACGCTGCAGCCGTTGCTACAGTCCTGCATGTTGACGTAGTAGCTGAGGTTGTTCCACACGCTCTCGATTCCCAGGAAATTGTCGCTGGCGGTGCTGTAGCTGATCCCGGTCAGAGGGTCGATGAAGAAGTTTTCCAAGACGCCCCGACATCCCGCCAGAACTAACACCCAGCAGTGCACCCGCAGCCCTCGCAAGGGGTCAGGCAGTCGATGCTCACTCTCCTGAAAAAAGAGGATTTTTAAAGTTTATGTACAAGTAAGAGACTGAACATTAACGACATAGTGCCATGAGGACAGGAAAAAATGTTCATCATTATTCTTAACTGCATTACAGTTCTATGTGAAATAATTATGATTTTAAGGTCAGATTTAGGATTTGTTGGGCAATACAGTAAATATCTCGGGGCTGGAACAAAATGATAACATTGATGATTGATGATAATGATAACAATACTACTAACAATAATAATACCTCTTGTAGTTTTTGTTCTTGAAGAAGTGCTGCTTCTACTTCCCGTTTCCTCCTCTCTTGCTCTGTTAGAAAGTGACTCTTCAGCTCCTTCAGAAGTTTCACTGTATATTTGTTTTCCTGTTGCTCGTCCTCTGAGATCATACTCTGTTCATATAAACGCACATTAATCATAGTACAATAATGTGACACAACTCCATCACAGGTAATAACTATACTCATTATTATACGTTATGGTCCGTCTGGTCTAAAGGTCGACGTTAAAGCTTTTTATGAAAAATAATATGCAAAATCATTTTTATTATATCTGATAAACAATATAATGGAGCAGAAGCTTAAAGCATAAATGGAGATACACCTCCAAACTATATTTGAGTACTGTACTAATGTTGTACACCCTTGACCAACTACATTTGAGACACCTTCCACTGCAGGTTTGCATTGACTCACCTGGACCTTAGTGTCCAGCAGCGGACAGTCTTGCATGCTCTGGTCCAGCAAACACAACTCCTTGGCTGCATAGCCGCTGACGCAGTAGGCGTCGTAGTCAGCGCCGAGCAGCAGGCTGCACAGCAGGGTGGCAAACTCAAAACATGTGGCTCTGCGAGTGTGCAGCACTGAGGTGGAGGAGAACAGGTACCTGGGCTGAGACAGAAAGACACACATTCACTATCAGTGTGTTTTTATGGATGTGTATGTCAACACATGGTAATAGAACCAGTCAAGGAAGTTATTTCAGGGTGTTGTACACATTTATTCAACGTTTCCCATCTTTACGGGTTATTTGCACTTGGCTACCAGTCAAACCTGTAACGTAACAATGTTTCCTCGAGGTTAAATGTTTCTCCTGGTCCTAGAACAATCTTCATGGGATATATCCATTTCCTTCACTGATTATTATATTTAGGAAATAGTCTGAGGGGATTCCTTAAGTCTGATACTAAGATTTTGTTAAATACTTAGTTGAACATTCTAACAGTTCTTTTCTGACCAGGTCGACAGGCGGCTCCAGAGGGTCCAGTGACAGGAAGTCAGCCACAAAGGAGGCGCTGCCCTCCCAGCTGAACAGCTCAGGATAAGCTGTCAATGTGGGCCGAAGAGTCGTGGACACAAACTTCTGAATATAAGACAAATACAAACCAACATTAGACAGAGACAAACATATTGCTCTTAGTGAAAGAGAAAAAGGCTTCAGCATCACCTTCGTGCCAAATTCGTTGAAAGGGCAGAGCAGCAGCGGCTTGCGGTCAGGATACAAGTGTAAATACTGACGCTGGAAATTTTCAACAATGGCCAAAAGTCGAAGCTCGTCAGGCGAGTTAGTCTTGTAGGATTCAGGATATGATTCATATGTACTGTCCAAGGTCCTGCTGGAGAAGAAAGATATTTATGTTCATGTGACCATATTTCATCATCACTCAGAAAATATTCATTATCAGGAGATTTTCTGTGACTTCATACACCAGCTCTCGTACAAGCCTGTAGAAAATCCAACAGGTGGAAGGAATCAAAGCGAGAGAGTGACATTTAAACAGAAATATTACAGGTTGTCACTTCAATATTAGAGTTAGAACCACGTCATTCATTGTACGACAATAGAGTTTATTTGTGATAAATTGGAAAATCACTAAAATGTTAATGTGATTTTTCAAAATGCTCGAAATGTTCCATCCAGCTCCTGGTCGCCTTCAGTGTGTGTGTGTGCTCACAGAGACTGGGGGGGCACTGGGACATTAAGGTGACTGAGATGTCGCTCCAGCTGTTGACCATCCTCCTCCTGATCGTCCTCCGGTGTGTCTCCATCCTTAAGTCTCTCCTCTCTGTCTGACTCCACCACAGCCTCCATCTTTGATCACAGTTGTCGATGTGTTTTACCTGCGTCTAAAGTTTACACACACACACAGAAAACTTCCTCATTATTAGACAAAATGACAAAATTAAACAAAACATGGAAGACAAAGCGAGGACAGTGATCATATCACTGCTCTTAAAAGGTTCTTGCAGTGGCTGTCCGCTGGAAAAGTCATTGGTGGATAAACACTGAGGGCCCACACAGATCTCCCTCCTCCTTTATTTTCATAAATGCTCTACAGAAAAAGAATATCATCAGCAGTATTATATTAACCTGCTGTTCAGGATGATTTCCGGGTCACTCCGTCATGCTATCTCCTGTTAGCCTGTTAGCTGCAGTTAAAAACTTTATGAGCTTAAATCACACACAGTGTTAAATTAGCTTTAGCATTAGCATTATTTGCGTAATTAGCTTCAGTCCGAATAAAAAAGATTAAACATTAACTGGCAACCCGATTCCGCTCCGGCGGATGCGGGTCGACTCACCCGGTGTCTCTCCTGATTTAACGGGATCCGGTGGATCCTGTCCGGCTGGATTGACGCTGATTAAGGTTCAATTTAAAAGTTTAATTGGGCGACGAAAGACTCCGGAGGCCGTATCCATGGTAACGGCCAAACTGATGCCGCCACTCCGCGTCGGCGCGATGACGTCACGTTGCGTCACCACCACGTGCTCTCAGTGTGGGCGGAAATGTAAGAACGAAGGCTAAACGTTGAACCTTCAGTGTTTCCAACATTGAAAATATCACAGTTTATTATTTACATCATATTCTGTCTGAAATAACTCCCCATCATATGTATTTAGATGTTACTGGTTATGTGTCTCACGTATTGTAAATATGTGGCTTTGTTTCAATGTTAAATTGTTCCATTTACATTGAAGTATTTTGTTTATCGTATTTCTGACCTGCTTTCATTTGTTTGTTTGCCGTCCTGTTTTTCCATATAAATAAAGTCATTAGTAGTAGTAGTTTTTTGTTTGCATTAAACACTTATTCTTTGAAAAACCTTGTACCTAATAAATTCAGATTCTGAACATATTCCTCATGAATAAAGAGTGAGACAAACAAACAAGCACAGTTACATACAGACACAATCAGGATGGAGTACAGAGCAGGTGTAAACAGAGGAACACATTAACTACAGGTTATCTTACATTTTTAACCGAGGAAACATTCTGATTGATTATATGTGAATATTAATCTACTGATTTATGGGAAATTAATAAAACACAATGTACTTCAACATCAGTGAAAAGTTCATCTATCTGATTATATAAGCCAGTAGCAGATGTATGAAGGATAAAAAAAAATTTTTTTTTGCTATCACTGCATTAGCTCAAATATCAGGCTAACAGTCTGAATATACTGAACTTTAGTTACCTAAACTCCAAAATAAAGATGAACTTCAAAACTAAAATCACATTCAGAGACTCCCAAGGTAAGAAATTTACCTTCAAGTCACAGATGAAGCTCCTCTGACGTCAAAAGGTCTTATTGTAAATATTCCTGAATATGAATAAATAAACAAATATGATTCAAACCAGGACTGAGAGGGAAATGATGATACACTGATGACTCAGAAAACAGGTCAAGTAAATTTTTGTCAGGTGACAGCAGATCCAGATTAAATTGGAATGTCTGGGGTTTGTCTCCCGAAGCTGGTTTAACATCTCATTTTGTTATCTGGCTCCAATTATCCAGACAACCACAATCTGGACCAGCGGTGTCCCGAAGCCGGCTACACTTCTAACTGAAAACAGAGTTTCCCATCCGGATCAGTTGGACCATGGAAAAGACACAAAGAGCTGCATGTTTGACAATGGAGGAGCAAACGACAATATTAACAAAATATAAAGACTATAGATAGATACTGTATTTATCTGTGTATCCCACAGCTCACAGTACACACCAGGCAGTGCAACACACTGAAGGCTCCCACAAGCTTCCTGTACTCTGTCTCCTGTCCCTTCCTCACACATGCCACGATAACCGTGTCATCAGAATACTTCTGTATGTGGCAGGACTCTGAGTATAAATCAATCATTCAAAGAAAAAGTAACACAGCTGCCAGAAGCCACACTTTCTCCCCTCAGTTCTACGGCCCTCATCAATGATCTGGTCTGGGATTGGACAGGCCATTTTCCAGAGAGCTGATTGGTCAAGAGGTGGTCTAAAACACCTGCTGAGCTCTGATCCTGAACTTAACCTGCACCGGGCCAGGTTAGCTGTTCAGCGTAAGTTACCACGGCAACATACCCCGATAGAACGTAAACCACCTTCCTGAGACTGAAAACCCAGAATTACCCAGAAGTTAGCTGGATAAGATGAAACCCAGTCCGCTGACCTCCAGCTCAGAGCAGCCGGACGTGATTCCAATAGTTCTAATTATTGCTGATGCTGTTTGACACATTCAGTACACACAATAAGGAACGACGGACACACACCTTTTGTGCAGTCAGAGTTACTGCCTTCTTTCTAATATTCTTTATGTGTGTGTTTATTACAGTTACAATGAACAGGATGTGTTGATTTTCAATGCATCTACTTCTTCTCCTTCAATCAACCACTTAGGCTGTGTCCGAAAACACCCCCTAATCATATAGTTCACTATATAGTGAGCTCCTCGTTTTGTAGTGGTGTCCGAATGTTTTGTGAGAAAATGTAGTGCACTCAAAGTATCCCACAATGCATTGTGAAAAGTAGTGAATAGCCGATGGTCACTAACCCGTCACTAACCAAGCAAGATATCCCACGATGCATTGCGCATCATATCATCAGGTGACAGATGACTGACAGATGACAGATGAGAGGCACGAGCCACATTGATGAGTTGCGGCGGCAAAATACAGAAAATAATGGCGAGGCAAGTTTATTCCATAGTTTATTTTATAGCACATTTCAAAAACAAGGCAATTAAACGTACTGTTTACATGAATAAAGAGCATTAACATCGTGCAAAACACAATATAATCAGACATTTAAGTAACGTTAGATTACAATTAAAAACTGTTACCTCAGAGCCAAGAGAAGAGAAAATAAAAATATAATAAAAGAAGACCAAATACCAGAATAAAAATTACAGTGCAGTGTAAGATGATCAAAAGACTTTAACAAACTGAAGTGATAAACAGAAAGGTTTTTTTCTGTCTTTAGTCGTTAGTGGGGTACGTTTTAATTGCCCGACAGCGATGACGTAATTAACGGCGCCAAAAGTGTCCGGAAGAGATTGTTCATATAGTGAAGGAGTTCACTATAAAGTCCACTACATTCATCTCCCTGTATAGGGAGGAGGGAGTGAGGGGGGGGGGGGACACAGCCGTAATCTATCGATCATCAGTCTGTCTTTTGTTATTCGCTTCCTGTACAATAAAGCACAAAAAAAAAAAAAAAAGAAACTCTTCATCTCGCCGGTAAGCGCATGCGCCAACCGCTCACTTCCTGCTTCCTGGCAGCTGCACAGCAACACGAGAAACTAACCGGAGACCGGAACCCCGGTTCTGTAGTTCTACCTTCGGCCACAGGTCTGACCCGGTCTGACTCCAGGTCTGTCTACAGGTCTGTCTCCAGGTCTGACCCGGTCTGACTCCAGGTCTGTCTCCAGGTCTGTCTCCAGGTCTGACCCGGTCTGACTCCAGGTCTGTCTCCAGGTCTGACCCGGTCTGACTCCAGGTCTGTCTCCAAGTCTGACCCGGTCTGTCTCCAGGTCTGTCTCCAGGTCTGTCTCCAGGTCTGACCCGGTCTGACTACAGGTCTGTCTCCAGGTCTGTCTCCAAGTCTGACCCGGTCTGACTCCAGGTCTGTCTCCAGGTCTGTCTCCAGGTCTGACCCGGTCTGACTCCAGGTCTGTCTCCAGGTCTGACCCGTTCTGACTCCAGGTCTGACCCGGTCTGACTCCAGGTCTGTCTCCAGGTCTGACCCGTTCTGACTCCAGGTCTGACCCGGTCTGACTCCAGGTCTGTCTCCAGGTCTGTCTCCAGGTCTGACCCGAGGTCTGTCTCCAGGTCTGACCCGAGGTCTGTCTACAGGTCTGTCTCCAGGTCTGACCCGAGGTCTGTCTACAGGTCTGTCTCCAGGTCTGACCCGTTCTGACTCCAGGTCTGACCCGTTCTGACTCCAGGTCTGTCTCCAGGTCTGTCTCCAGGTCTGACCCGAGGTCTGTCTCCAGGTCTGACCCGAGGTCTGTCTACAGGTCTGTCTCCAGGTCTGTCTCCAGGTCTGACCCGAGGTCTGTCTCCAGGTCTGACCCGAGGTCTGTCTCCAGGTCTGACCCAGTCTGACTGCGTCTGTCTCCGGGTTTGTCCATGCGTGCTCCCGGGTTTCAGGTGCTGGTGTTTTGGCTGCTGTCCGCTGCGGCGGCCCATCAGTTCACAGAGGAGGAGATGGCAGGAATCAGGTACAGTTTGGACCTGTAATATTATTTTAACTGACTGACTAAAAGCTCTTAAAGGTCAAAGGTGAACACAGTCCATGTTTCAGACAGCGCATCAAGTCCATGTTCTACCACGCCTACAACAGTTACCTTGACAACGCCTTCCCCTACGATGAGCTCCGCCCACTGACCTGTGATGGACAAGACACCTGGGGCAGGTAAGGTGACAGCCAAGAGGCAGAAGTAGCTCATTTCAAAATAAAGTGTCCTGCAGATTTAGATCAACATGCTTGGACCTTTTCTCATAAAAAGAAAAAAAGGGAGCTTTTCTATTCTGTTGCATTTTTTTGTTTGATTAATTTGTTTTTTATATTTTACCTTTTAAATGACAACTTTTCAAAAACATCATCGAAACATAAATTCACAAAATGCTGTAAAATGTTTTTTTCAGTTGTTCGGTCACACTGAATCATTATGAATCCCTCCCCTCCACAGTTTCTCCCTCACCCTGATCGATGCTCTGGACACTCTGATGGTAAGATCTGAAACATCTCGGAGAACACATTTATTTTATACTGTTAAACATAAGTTTGAAGGCATCATGCTGCATTCAGATGTACGGAAGCTTTCAGTTGAGTGTCAGAATTAGGTTTTTTGTCTTCACTGTATCTGTGAAGGTTTTGGGAAACCGTACAGAGTTTCAGCGCGTGGCGTCGCTCCTCCAGGACACCGTAGACTTCGACATTGACGTCAACGCGTCGGTGTTTGAAACCAACATCAGAGGTACAGAGGGAAGAGGAGTCCGGAGTATTCTCTCCATGCTCAGTAGTTAATCTGCTGTGTGTGTGTGTGTGTGTGTAGTGGTGGGTGGTCTGCTGTCAGCCCACCTGTTGGCAGGCAGAGCAGGGATGGAGCTGGAGCCTGGTTGGCCTTGTTCAGGGCCTCTGCTGAGGATGGCTGAGGACGCTGCCAGGAAGTTGCTGCCTGGTATAAACACTCTCGCACAAAAAACACACACACATACACACGTTACCGTCCATCCATCCAACGTGTACTGCTTCGTCCGGTCTCGGGTTGCAGGGGCCTCTCCTCAGACACTTCCTCCAGCTCTTCCAAGGGGCCAGCCGAGACACATAGTCTCCGCAGCATGTCCTGGTCCTCTCACAGAGTGGGACATGCCCAGAACACCTCCCTGGGGAGGCTTCCGAAACGATGCTCGAGCCACCTCAGCTGGCTCCTTTCAATGTGGAGGAGCAGCAGCTCCACTCCGAGCTCCGTCCCCCGTCTCTAAGGGAGCACCCTGCCACCCTACAAAGAAATTCATTTCAGCTGCTTATATCATGACCCAAAGTTCACAACCAAAGGTGAAGGTAGGAACGTAGATCGACTGGTAAATCAAGAGTTTTGCCTTTCGGCTCAGCTCCTTATTCACCACGACAGGCCGATAAATCGACCGCTTCACTGCCGCTGCATCCTTCCATCATCTGTGAACAAGAGCCCAAGATACTTAAGCTCCTCCACTCTAGGCAAGGGAAAAGCATCCTGTTCCAGTCCAGAAACATGGCCTCAGATTTGGAGGCACTGATTTTCATCCCAGCCACTTGACACTCAACTTCAAACCGTCCCAGTAAATCCTGAAGGTTCTGGGTGGAAGGATTGAACAGGAAAACATCATCTGAAAAGAGCAGAGGTGAAATCCTGTGGTCCCCAAACTGGACTCCCCCCAGCCTTGGCTGCCTCCAAAAGTAACAAACAGGAACGGAGACGGAGGGCAGCCCTGCCCGAGTCCAACATGGTCTGACTTACTGCCGGCAAAGTGAACTGAACTCCTGCTGTGATCGTACAGAGACCATGAAGTTTATGAGTAAACACACATTTATTTACGGTCCGAACAACTTGTGTTGTTGTGCAGCGTTTCAGACTCCCACCGGAATGCCCTACGGTACGGTCAACCTGCTTCGTGGCGTCAGCCCCACCGAGACTCCCGTCACCTGCACTGCCGGAGTGGGGACCTTCATCCTGGAGTTTGCAACGTTGAGTCGACTGACCGGAGACGCAACATTTGAGAATGTAGCCCGCCGAGCTCTGAGGGCCCTGTGGAAGACCAGATCGGACATTGGACTGGTAACTAGGTCACATACCTGTTCCTACCCCAGGCTTGAAATATCTTCCTGTCAACTATTAATTAAAGTTTTAGCTGATCAGCTGTTCTTCACTTCTACATTTTAACACTCCAACTCCTCTTTCAGATTAATTCTGTTTAGCTAATTATCTAAAATACATGTTTGTGCTCAAAGTGTCAAAGCTTTAATGACACATGAGGGAGTCAACAATGCACACTTTATCCATGAATGACTGAAGGTCTGCAGGTTAATGAAACCTGTGATGTTTGATGTTGTTGTAGAAAGAACCGGTGCTCTTAGATCATATTCAATAAGTCTGGTGTTAAAACCAAAAGGAACTAGTTGTTCATTTCATCCAGAAACATAATAAAGATGAAATCATCTGTCTGTCCAGGTGGGGAACCACATCGACATTGTATCCAAGAAGTGGGTGGCGCAGGACGCTGGCATCGGGGCCGGAGTCGACTCGTACTTTGAGTATCTGGTGAAAGGAGCAATCATGCTGCAGGACGAGGAGCTGCTCAGCATGTTCCTGGGTAACCCGTGATACACACCACCGTCTTCCCCTAGCACCTTTAAGCAAGGCGGCCATGCCCACATCCTGTCAACAGACACAGGAACAAACTTCCTCCTCTTTCCCCAGAGTACGACCGGGCCATTCAGAACTACACTCGGTTTGATGACTGGTACCTGTGGGTGCAGATGCACAAAGGAACCGTGTCCATGCCGGTCTTCCAGTCCCTGGAGGCGTTCTGGCCCGGCCTGCAGGTACAACAGAAAGGTTCAGGGTTGTGTGGCCCTCACAGGTCCTTCTGTTGGTCTCTGGTATCTTAAAGACCTTCTGTGGTTTATCAGACCTGCATCAGTTCTCTCAAACAGGTCTCATTTTCTAAAACTTCAGAATATTTCCAGCCATCAGCAGGACGCCTTCGGTGTCCAAACTAAAGGTTAAAATAACCTGAAAGACCGTTTGTGGTTTTCCATTCATGGTATAAATGAACAGAGCAGGAGTTGATTCTTTTTTCCCTGCTGGTCCTGATCTGGTTTCAGTCCTTGTTGGGGAACCTGGACGGCGCCGTGAGAACTTTCCAGAACTATTACTCAGTGTGGAGACAATTTGGAGGTCTGCCTGAGTTTTACAGCATCCCTCAGGGTTACACTGTGGACAAACGAGAAGGATACCCACTGAGACCAGGTCTGCTGTGAATTATTAGATCCACTGAATGTAAACGTCTCAGACTCTTTCCCTGAAAACCAAACCCATCAGGACTGCTAAAACGGAATACAACGTAAACTCTAAACTCTGTTTGTTTTCCAGAGCTGATAGAAAGTGCCATGTACCTGTTCAGAGCCACAGGTGACCACACCTACCTGCAGCTGGGCCTCGACGCTCTGGAGTCCATCGAGAAGATCGCCAAGACGCCCTGCGGATACGCCAGTGTGAGTCTGCAGGTCACATGACAAAACCTGGACAAACATAACGTGTCATTTCACTGAGAGGGGGTTAAAAATCTTAAAACAGAGCTTCAGTAAGCTGGAATTTATAAATCAGTCTCAAGGTAGACCCCCATGTGGTCTTTGATTCTAAATCAGGTCCAGGTTTTATATTAATACAGTGAAAGTCCTCTGTCCCTCAGCTGGATCACATGTTGTCCTCCTGCAGGTGAAAGACCTGCGAGACCACCAGCTGGACAACAGGATGGAGTCCTTCTTCCTCGCTGAAACCATCAAGTATCTGTACCTGCTCTTTGACCCCACCCACTTCCTGCACGGAGGGGGGACAGAAGGGGACGGATTTTGGGAGGAGGGTGGCGATGGGGGGCAGTGTGTTTTAGGTGCGGGGGGGTTCATCTTCAACACGGAGGCTCACCCTCTGGACCCGGCGGCACTGTACTGCTGCAGCCGCCACGCTCAGGACCGACAGGACCTCCGAGACATCCTGCTCAGCCTGTCACAGCCCGTGGGGAAGGAAGACCGCCAATCAGAGTCCAAAGAGACAGAAGGCCCTCCCCCTGCCCAATCAGAGAGCATTGCTCTAAAACCTGGGGAGAAGAAGACACCCCCGCTGCTGTCGTGTCCCGTTCAGCCATTCACCGCTAGACTTTCCATTCTAGGACAAGTTTTCAGTGACAACACCTGATGCTCGCCATCCGGGTCCGACTGACATCCAATCATCCGACCTCAGGAGCTCTGGAGCTTCGGCGGCTGACACGTTTCCTTCTGTTGTCTAAAGAAGACATTTTGACAACATAATGAGCCGTCGGTGACCTGCTGACATCCATCAAATCAAATCATTCCTGAAGAAAATTTCCACTGAAAATAAAGATGTTTATGTTTTTTGTTGTTAACGTGAAAAATTGCATTGACTGTTTTGTTCTAATTTAAACTGAAAGTGAAATATACTCTTATTTATTTCAAATTCTATTTTCATTTGTTTATTGTTCATTCCTCCATCTTCTTCCTCTGATCTGTTTCCGGGCCACCCTGGACAGGTCTCCAGTCCATCGCAGAGACAGACAGACCTACGGACAGTTTAGAGTCACCGATGAACCCAAACATGATGTCTTTGGAGACTCCACACAGAAAGGGAATCGAACCCAGGACCTCCTTGTTGTGGGGAAACAGAGCTGTATATTATAATCTGCAACTTTAAAACTCATATTTGAGTCAAACTCTGAAATTCCTCCTGAAAAAAGAGAAGAACCACAACAGATGCACTTTGACTTTATAATTCTATATTAAAATTTATAATCTAGATTTGATGCCACTGGTCATTTTTATGACAGAGTTATAGTGTCCAGCCGTGTGTGGTGGATGGCAGCACCACAGGGGGCAGTATAAGTCCAGGTCAGTGATCATGTTGGAGACACTGACATGTTTAACTAAACTAAGAAGCACTTGCAGTGAAACACAATCTTCCTTTTTCTGATGTTAATATTTTTTCATGTGGAAAATCTAAATAACTCCACATGTTCCTTATTGCTCCACACAAACAGCTTTCTATCAGACACAGATGATACAATTATTACTGTAAAATGATGTCCAGGATATTTTTAGTGACAATGCAGCTCAAATGACAAATGGTCCAGTCTGTCAGTCACACAGTAGCCCCGCCCCCTAACCCCTCCCCTTTCCCTCTAAATGGAGCATCATTTGAAAAATGAACATCATGTTGTATTGAAGACTGTAAACTAGAGACTGAGACCATAAAC
Organism: Remorina albescens; assembly: GCA_034769265.1. Taxonomy (NCBI): domain Eukaryota; kingdom Metazoa; phylum Chordata; class Actinopteri; order Carangiformes; family Echeneidae; genus Remorina; species Remorina albescens. Next base: position 640,270 of record CM068482.1, on the reverse strand, counting down.
TGATCAGGAAAACGTTTACTGAGGAGGAGGAGGGACATTTTCCCATAGACTTCAATATAAAGGAGGAGGAGGAGGGACATTTTCCCATAGACTTCAATATAAAGGAGGAGGAGGGACATTTTCCCATAGACTTCAATATAAAGGAGGAGGGACATTTTCCCATAGACTTCAATATAAAGGAGGAGGGACATTTTCCCATAGACTTCAGTACAGTCGGACTTCTTGAAGTCGCCCCCTGGTGGTCAGGAGATGATGAAGGTTTCAGACTCTTCAGCTTTGACTTTTGTGGCATGAACTGAAACTGAAATACAGAGAAAGTTTCCAACATGTTCTGGATCTGAGGCCGATCTGGATCTGAGGCCGGTCCGGACTGGGCCGATCTGGATCTGAGGCCGATCCGGACTGGGCCGATCTGGATCTGAGGCCAATCTGGATCTGAGGCCGATCTGGATCTGAGGCCGATCCGGACTGGGCCGATCCGGACTGGGCTGATCTGGACTGGGCCGATCTGGATCTGAGGCCGATCCGGACTGGGCTGATCTGGATCTGAGGCCGATCCAGACTGGGCCGATCCGTACTGGGCCGATCTGGATCTGAGGCCGATCCGGATCTGAGGCCGATCTGGATCTGAGGCCGATCCGGACTGGGCCGATCCGGACTGGGCTGATCCGGACTAGGCCAATCTGGATCTGAGGCCGATCCGGACTGGGCCGATCCGGACTGGGCCGATCTGGATCTGAGGCCGATCCGGACCAGGCCGATCTGGATCTGAGGCCAATCTGGATCTGAGGCCGATCCGGACTGGGCCGATCCGGATCTGAGGCCGATCTGGATCTGAGGCCGATCCAGACTGGGCCGATCCGGACTAGGCCGATCCGGACTGGGCAGATCTGGATCTGAGGCCGATCCGGACTGGGCCGATCCGGATCTGAGGCCGATCTGGATCTGAGGCCGATCCAGACTGGGCCGATCCGGACTAGGCCGATCCGGACTGGGCCGATCTGGATCTGAGGCCGATCCGGACTGGGCCGGTCTGGATCTGAGGCCGATCCAGACTGGGCCGATCCGGACTGGGCCGATCCGGACTTGGCCGATCTGGATCTGAGGCCGATCCGGACTGGGCTGATCTGGATCTGAGGCCGATCCGGACTGGGCCGGTCTGGATCTGAGGCCGATCCGGATCTGAGGCCGATCTGGATCTGAGGCCGATCCGGACTGGGCCGATCCGGACTAGGCCAATCTGGATCTGAGGCCGATCCGGACTGGGCCGATCCGTACTGGGCCGATCTGGATCTGAGGCCGATCCGGACCGGGCCGATCTGGATCTGAGGCCGATCCGGACTGGGCCGATCCGGATCTGAGGCCGATCTGGATCTGAGGCCGATCCAGACTGGGCCGATCCGGACTAGGCCGATCCGGACTGGGCCGATCTGGATCTGAGGCCGATCCGGACTGGGCCGATCCGGACTGGGCCGATCCGGACTTGGCCGATCTGGATCTGAGGCCGATCCGGACTGGGCTGATCTGGATCTGAGGCCGATCCGGACTGGGCCGGTCTGGATCTGAGGCCGATCCGGATCTGAGGCCGATCTGGATCTGAGGCCGATCCGGACTGGGCCGATCCGGACTAGGCCAATCTGGATCTGAGGCCGATCCGGACTGGGCCGATCCGTACTGGGCCGATCTGGATCTGAGGCCGATCCGGACCGGGCCGATCTGGATCTGAGGCCGATCCGGACTGGGCCGATCCGGATCTGAGGCTGATCCGGATCTGAGGCCGATCTGGATCTGAGGCCGATCCGGATCTGAGGCCGATCTGAATCTGAGACCGATCCGGACTGGGCCGATCCGGACTTGGCCGATCTGGATCTGAGGCCGATCCGGACTTGGCCGATCTGGATCTGAGGCCGATCCGGATCTGAGGCCGATCCGGACTGGCCCGGTGTCGGGGGGTTCTTAATAAATCCATCAGTCTGTGTCACTGACCTGACCTCGTCTCTGATTGGTTGGTTTCTGTCTCTACAGGAGACGACAGTTTGTTTTTAGAGTGTCTGGATTTGTTCTGACTCCAGTTCTGTTTGTCAGAAATCCCCTCCTCCATCATTCAGGGTGGGTGGGGTGGTGTGTCCCCCCCCCCCCCTCCTGTTTGGGTGGGGTTCCTCTGTTTTATGTGACCTTTTCATTTTCCCATCATGTCTCCTCCTCCCTTCGTCTCCCTCCATCAGCTCTTCTGTCTATAAATGTTTATGGTCTCATTCATTCCTGGTTCTTATGTCATCTCTCTTTTTCCTTCTTCTTCTCTCTTTCACACCAAAACTTCCTCTTCCTCATTCTCTTCCTTCTTCTTCTTCCTCCTCCTCAAATGGTTTTCCTTCATCCATCTTCCCCCCCCCCCCCCCCCCCCCCCCCCCCCCCCCCCCTTTGGGTGTATCTCTGGATCCGTCTGTATTAATGACTGTATCATAACTAACTGACTGTTTGTTGAGTTTTCAGAACAGATTTTCATTCTGCTGTTTTCAGTCTCTATCATTAATGTTTAAAAAGAATATTTTAACCTTTTTATGATCCATCTCAACACATTTGACTGGCTGTTGTCGTTTAGAGTGTTTTCTGTGACACACTTCAACTCATCCGTTTGTCTAAACGGGACTCTGATTCGGGTTCAGACGTTAACAGTGAGAGAAACGTGGAGGAATCTCTGTCAGCTGTTTCCTGTCGGAGTGAAGTCAGTCAGGAGGGATTTTACTTCAGCGCAGCACCAACACACTCTAACCGGCCTTTTCAAAGCTCCATGGAGGAACACTTTTTATTTCCTTCAGGTAAAAGTAGAAGTCCATCCGTCCAGGTGTTTGTTCTGATTTTCCTGGTTCCCAAAATTAAAAATAATATTTAAGGGACTCAACAAGCTCAAAAACTCTCGTGTGTTTCAGACATTCAGGGACAGAATGAAACTTTGACCGACAGGAAGAACTGATATTTAAAAGCCTGTCGCAGCCGAACCAGCAGGAAGTCTTTGGCCAGAAGCTGGCTCGTCGTGGCCTCCTGCTTCCAGTCCTCATGATGAACTGAACTCATCCAGAGTCCGGACAGGAGGATCTGGTTTCCTGTCCGTCTCTCTGAGGTGAAGTCCAGAGTCTCAGTGTGATGCAGCTCTTTTGTCCTGAGAAGGTTCACGACTTCCCAAGTCCAGCAAAGACATGAGTCAAAGAGAGACTACAGAATCCTGATAGACCAGCAAGACCAGTAAAACCAGTAAAACCAGTAAAACCACAGACCCACAGAACCACCAAGCTCCTTTAAACCACTCAGACCATTAAAACCTGAAACCAGTTCCTGGACTCTCTGGTTCTAGGGCGATGTGGGCAAGTTGTCATCTCCAAGGAGGAGCCCGCTTCCTGTACCTATGACATCATCACTGAGCATGTGCTCTGCAGACAGATCCAGATGATGATGATGATGATGATGATGATGATGATGATGGTTGTAATGATGGCCGCTCGTTTCTCTCTCACACAACTCTGCTCAGATGTGAAATAACGTGTGTGTTTGTGTGAAAGATTTGGCTCCTGCACTATGAACGAATCATAATCTGAAGGTCTGAAAGGGTCCACACCCTACACACAAACACACACACACACATATACACACACACACACACACACACACACACATATACACACACACACACACACACACACACACATATACACACACACACACACACACACACACACACACACATATACACACACACACACACACACACACACACACACACATATACACACACATATACACACACGCTCATCTGTTAGCCATTAGCAGCCACACAATGACAACAGAATCACATGGGCTGGGCTCAGTGCACTCACACACCATCACATACTATTGACATGAAGTATAGATTTGTGTGTGTGTGTGTGTGTATATGTGTGTATGTATGTGTGTGTATATGTTTGTGTGATGGAGCAGCTGGGATGTATGGATGGCTTCACATCAGTTAAGTTTATCGTCAGTCCCGATGTGAGACTGAAGGGAGATTCCAGTCTGGTCTCCTCCTCCTCTTCCTCTTCTTTCTCCTCTTCCTCTTCTTCCTCCTCTTCCTCTTCTTTCTCCTCTTCCTCTTCTTCCTCCTCTTCCTCCTCTTCCTCTTCTTTCTCCTCTTCCTCCTCTTCCTCCCCTTCCTCCCCTTCCTCCTCTTCTTCTTCTTCTTCCTCCTCCTCTTCCTCCTCCTCCTCTTCATCCTCATCTCTCTCCTGCCTGACATTCTGCTGAGAGTCAGATCAGCTGATCCTCCTCCTTTAAATCCTCTCTGATCAGGAGGGACCTTCAGGCCCTTCAAACCGGACTCGTCCACAGGGAAGGATCCTGATCAGATGCTGAACCACCAGGACCTCTCAGCCCAGCGTCTAACAGACTTAGACCAGTTGCCATCTCCTGGGAGGGTCCGGTGGTTCAGGGCTGTGCACAGGCACTTTGGGGGGGGGGTGCAGGTGAAGGCCCCTCCCTCGTGATCAATAATAAATAAATAAAGTTTCTGCAGTTCCAAACTTGAAGACAGATTACAACTAAACAAACTTCAGAATTCAGCAGAGCAGGAAATCAGTAAACTTTAACTACCGCTGAGTTCTTCTGATTTAAAATTTAGATTAACATCAGAAATTCAAAAAGATGTCCCATAAAAAGGGCGGTTAGCTGATCGGGGGTAGAGCCTTGAGCGCCCCCTGAGGTCGAGCTGTGCAACTTCCTGTTGTCCCTTTTTGACCCAATCGAGAGCTCAACTGTCAAAGTCGTGCTTCAGAGCGGAGAGACTCAGACTGTAAATAAAGATGGACGTCGCCTCTGTGACATCACCCTCCGGTCTCTGACGCTCAGAATGAACTGCTGCGCCGGCGCCATCTTGGTAGTGCCTGACTCCGCCCCCTAACTCCCAGTAATCTGAAAATCAGGCCACGCCCCCAGCTGTCACTTTAACCTTAACAAACAGGAAGCAGGTGAGTCCTCTAAATTCTCCTCTCAGCCGCCATGAAACAGGAAACAGTTTCATGTTTGACATTTTAATGTGGGAGTCTGCTGGAGCCGGACTCTGGTGGTCTGAGGAGGATCTGTGGGGTTTAGGGTTGGGAGTCCTCCACCTCCACAGGGACTGTGCTGGAGGAGGCTCCGCCCATCAGAGCGGACATGAGTAACCTTGTTTTTTGGCTCCACTTCCCCTTCCAGCTGCAGCGGGACGCGGCGACTCGGCGACTCCACCCTGCAGTGTTCACATCTGGAACGGAGATCTACAGCGACATGATTCCCTGAAATACTGATTGTGTAGTCGCTGTCGCTCAGTCGGTTCAGTTGTGAGATATCAGCTGCAGTTTGTGGTTTGCTGTTGTTGCACTTGTGTTGTTATTCATGGGAGACAATTTGTGTTGACTGTTTTCATCCGTTAGTTTTCTCTACTGAGCAGTTTCAGTCTCGAGCTCATAAAACTAAACTGAAATGGACAGTTTTAATAAATAAAATGTCGGGTCTGACTGGAAAAAATAGAAATGTGTATTTAAATATATTCCAGCAGCTTCATGTGGAGACGGAGACATTTTCTGTCAAAAAGAAATCAGAAATTAATTTCAAAAAAGAGAAATCCAACTTTCGGGTCCTTCCTTAGAGACGTCTGATAAGGACGGACACTCCTGGACTCCACTGGAGACTTGGAGAAGACCTCCTGGGGGGGGGCTACATGTCCCACCTGACCTGGAATGGTCTCGGGATCCTCAGGAGGCACTGAAGGGGTTTCTGGAAAGTTCCTGGTCAGTCGTTGTCTCCACGACCCGACCCTGGATCAGACGGAGAGGACGGATGGACGAAACAGAGACGTCACAGGGAGTCAAAGTCGGTTTCCATGGCGATGGGGTAGAGACAGTGTGGGACAAGGAGGTCAGGACACACATGTGCTGTGTCGCCCTGCAGGCGTCAACACGAGGTCGGTGTTACGGAGCAAACGGCGACACCACAGGATTCAGTTTCATACACTCAGCCCAACACACACGCACACACACACACACACACACACACACACTGGAATGTGTCGAACAGTGAAATGTGAGTCCGTGGGTACAGCTGGGTGTGCGTCCTGTGTGATGATTTGGCTGAAAGAATGAAAACAAAAGTACAGCGAGCGCTCAGATGAGCGACAGGCTCTAAATGAATCAGGGTCAGGAATGGTATCTGTGCCCAACACACACAGACACACACAGACACACACACAGACACACACACTCAGTACAGTTTTTGTTCCCTCTTCGTGTCCTGGACTCTGATCTGCTCTGATGACTCCGCTGCCCTTATTGTCCACAGGATCCAGATGAAGCTTTAGATCGAACCTCATCAACACACTGATAACAAAACCCACCGAGCCGCCAAAGAAAAGTTAGACCGAACATCAGATTAGCTCCAAGTTAGCTGAGCAGTTCAGTTCAGGTAAACACGCCAGGACTTGTTGCTGCAGCACCAGGACGGGTTCACCTGGAGACGCTCAGATCGAAAGCAGATATGAGACACACTCGGTTTTTTATGGAGAAATATCAGCAATAACCTGAGAAGAACAGCATGGAGTCAGCTGACGAGTCGGACCAGCATTCCTGCTCTTTTAGCTCAGCGTTTGGTCTCCTCCACCCTCAGTGGGAAACATCTGGGCCTGCAGCTGCTGGATGCTGTGATGGAGGTGGAGGAACGAGGCTGAACAGATTTAGATAAAAACACCTCGTCAGCTCAGCAGAGCTAACGCTAACGCTAACTCTGAGTGTCAGCCGCTCAAAGAGAGTCTGTGTCAGGCTGCAGCACATTAACATTCAACAACGTTCTCATTGATTAACAAACAGAGAGAGAGAGGGAGGACAAACAGAGACGGGGAATCTGAACGATGAACGAGGGACGGCTAGAAAAACCACCAGGCCTGCAGACACGATGAGATCGGTCATAATAATCATAAATCAACCCACCGTGATGCCAACATCGCTTTATGAGCCATCAGCCATCTGTCTTTTTTTCAACCAGGAGAGGCTGGAGCTGATTGGCCGGGTAGTAGAATCCAATAAAAACAGAGCAGCAGATTTCAGGTAAACACTCAAAGACACCAAATCTGGATGGCGGGCTTTGGTGGGCGGGGCCTGGGGGAGCTGGATGTGGGTGGCAACTGTTTTGTTGTGACATCACAAAGTTACAGAAGTGCTGACGGCTGGTTCTAAGATCGTTTTTGAATATCAGAGTCACAGTTCATTGACCTTTTCAGAGAAAACCAACGAGTCAAAACCTGAACATCATGTTGTGTTGAAGACTGTAAACTAGAGACTGAGACCATAAACTCATCAGAGAGGAGGAGGGACATTTTCCCATAGACTTCAATATAAAGGAGGAGGAGGGACATTTTCCCATAGACTTCAATATAAAGGAGGAGGAGGGACATTTTCCCATAGACTTCAATATAAAGGAGGAGGAGGGACATTTTCCAATAGACTTCAATAGAATGCGACTGACTTTACGGTCAGTGGAGTCGCCCCCTGATGCTCAGTAGGCAGAATGAAGGATTAAGGCTGTGCAGACCAGAGTCCAGGTCCAGGTCCAGGTCCAGGTCCAGGTCCAGGTCCAGGTCCAGGTCTACAGATGGTCAGTAAATGTAACACAGTTTTGTCATGAAAAGCTTTGATTGTTGTTGTCGTTGTCGTTCCATTGTTTTTAAAACGTTGATAAATCAAAGTGAGGCTGAGAGGAGAGGACGGGGGGGGGGGGGGGGTGGGGGGGGGGGTTGTTGTGCGTACCAGTCGGTGCAGTGTGTGTAATGTGAAACGTGTGTGTGTCTGTGTGTGTGTCTGTGTGTGAAGGGGAGGATCCTCTAAGTCTTAAAGCCGGTCAGAAAGACAGAGATACAGAGCTGAGAGGCACCGAGGAGGGAACACACACTTATACCGACTCCTAAACACACACAGACACACAAGTGGCCTATTGTACACACACACACACACACTATTGTTGATCAGTTACAGACACACTCTCCTCTGGACTCTACCAGTTGAGGATAAGTCCTTCAGGAATCCGTTTCCCATCATGCACCAGCGGAGCCTCTCCGAGCTCCAGGGGGTCTCCAGCCGCCTGTGGCCCCCGCGGGGCGGCTCCTCTCTGGGCCTGGCTGCTGCTCGGCACCCTGCTGGTTCCCGGAGCGCGGAGCTTCCTGAGCGAGGAGCAGGAGGAGCTGCTGGTGGAGCTTCACAACCACTACAGAGGCTCGGTGACGCCCAGCGCCTCCGCCATGATGCCGCTGGTAAGACGCCACACACACTCTGAGCACATGACCACCAGGGGGCAACTCCAGACAGACCGTACTGAAGTCTATGGGAAAATGTCCCTCCTCCTCCTTTATATTGAAGTCTATGGGAAAATGTCCCTCCTCCTCCTTTATATTGAAGTCTATGGGAAAATGTCCCTCCTCCTCTCTGATCAGTTTATGGTTTCAGTCTCTAGTTTACAGTCTTCAGTACAACATGACGTTCATTTTTTAAATGATGCTCCATTTAGAGGAAGGAGGGGAGGGGTTAGGGGGCGGGGCTACTGTGTGACTGACAGACTCTTTCACTTCACCTTCTGTTCCCAGTATGTTTTTTTCTGGTTTAAAAAACATAAAGATGACAGATGGCAGGTTGGTTGTCGTCACAGAATCAGACAACAGCATCAGTCTGATGAATCCCGTTTGGTTTCTGAGTCCGTCGGTCCGAAACAGCTTCTGAGACACTGAAGCTCCGACAGGTAGAACAACTTTAACTTTGCTTTTTTTGGATTTAAGTTCCAGCAGTTTCGTCCAAAAGTTGACTCAGCAGACTCAAAGTCTGCAATGATTCATTGATTTGTGATGAACATACTTTTGTTCTCCAGAGAACAAACGCAAAACATCAGCTGTGTCACAATCAGCCGCACAATGATTCTACAGATATGAGGATATTCCATTTTATTTCTATAATCATCCCAGTATGGCCAAATGCAACACACAGCCACTTCAAGTCAACGTCACGAAGTCCGATGTGTCACCACATTGTTGCGCATTAGTAGCACCACAAGAGTTGCTTCAGAGAAACCAGCGTCTGGAGATCATTCAGGAACCAAAGATCACGTCATCATCATCAGGAGGTTTTTATCCATAAAAACAAAACGTAAATTCGATCAATCAGCTTAAACCCGATCACCTCATTTCTCAAAATAATAATTTGTTGCCTGTTTTTCGTATCACCATCACGGACTGTTGGACCGAGTCTGTCTTGGTTTGTGGTCATCGTGTCATCGTCATCCAAATTTCACGTTCATGCATCAACTCTTCGAAATGTCGCAACTTGAAAAGACAAACAGCACAAACAGTTGAACTGTAGCTGAAGAAACAATCGGCTCTAGATGTGTGACGCCGCTTCTCAAACACACAAACACAAAGAGCTTTCATCAAATAAACACTTTCCAACCAAACACTATAAATATAAGATTACGGGAGCTGCTGCTTCTCCAGTTGGCACCACTGACCACCACAGAAGAAGAAAGGAGGTTCAGTCAAACATGCATTCATCATATTAACGCCTCGGTTTGAAAACCGGCGTGAAAATAATGTGTTTTATAAGAGAACAAAAAAAAAAAACAACAACAACAATTCAATTCAAAAACCGGAATGATTTAATCTGAAGATCCAGCAAAGGCTGAGTCGTGTGGACGATACAAACAGAGCTATGTGTGTTTGTGTTGTTACACCATTCGACAAAAGGAAACAAAGACAGGACGAATAAACACGATGCTGGATTTGGATCAAACCTGATGTTGACCAAGAAAAAGGAAACGAGCCAACAGAAGATCGGACTTCCTCTTTTCTTCGTCTTTGATCATTCCTTTCTTTCCCACTTCTCCTCCTGACGCTGCAGGTTTATTCACTCATTGTCACTCTTCTTTATTCTGTTTTATTAATGAGGCCATTTAGAAACAGGAAAATATTGTTTCTTTTTTTCAGATGGAAAACTAGACTGAGCTGGTTTTTGGGTCGTAGAACTACAAGTATATCTCCTAATAGATATGAACCCTTCAAATTAAAAGACTGGAGAGGTTAAAATACAGGATAATAAGGAGTGTTAATATAAAACAGAGCAGTGATTTTTATTGTGTGTCTTTTTGTTAAAACCAAAGAAAGCTGTTTCCTGTTTCTCGGACTCCTCACTGACCGTCAGAATCAGATCATCGACAGGAATTAAACTCAGTAACGTCTCTGCTGATACAAAATCAGATTAGTTTGACTCAACAGCAGCGTCTCTTTCTGAGCATAATGACAAGTCTGTGACGTCCTGCGGTCAGCGAACTCATCGCTGTCTGACTGACACTCACATGGAAACGCTTCCTCTTCTGACAGCCGTCTGCGTCTGGCTGATAGTTTCAGTCATTCTGTCGCTGCGACATCATCGTCAAGTTCTGTTGCTAGGCGACACCTAGTGTTCATATTGGCGACGCTGATGTAATTAGAGAAAGTCCAGGAGGAGGTCAGGGTGGGCGGACTATGACACGAGAGAGCTGTGTTCGATTCCCAGGTGACAGGAGCAGTTTGTGTTGTTTCTCCTGTCCAGTTGTTGTTGTTATTGTGGCTCTGTTTATCTCCTGTTGGCCGAGTCAGGTGGTCGTTGTTGTTGTTGGAAAAGCTGGTCGCACAGCATCGATCGACTAAAGATGACATCATCTGACTGGCTGCCGGCCCCTCAAAGAGCTGCTGCTCTGAGGCTTTAGGACAAAGACCAGAAGCGTGTCGCGTCCAGTTGGACCAGTAAATGTTTCAGACGCTGAACCTCGGCTGTGAAGGACTGCAGTACCAACCGGTGCAGATGGGATCAGGACCAGCTGGAGACCAGATTCATGTCAGGCTGAGCAGTTCTTCATATTCAGGACAGACTCTGGTTTTAGCTGTCTGTGAACTCAGCTGGCCTGAAAAGCTCATTTAGAATCAGTATTATTATTCTTTTGGTGTCAGTTGTGACTTCTGATCTGCCCCCTTGCTGGTTTTAACCCGGTAACAGCTGAGGATGGAGGGCGGGTCCACGGGGGCGTGGCTACTTTGTTGTGGCCTCACAAAGACCCAGAAGTCCCGATGGCTCGTTTCAAGGTTCCTGTTCTGAATCCAGACCGTGAGACTTTCACTGGATTAATACAGAACCTGGACCTGGTCTAGGATCAGAGAACAGATGGACCTTTAAACCTTCAGACCGGATGAATCTTTAACGATGTTCAACCTCAGAAACGTATCACTGCTCAGTGGACGGTCAGGGGGATTTCTTTTGGAGGGCTCCAGGAGCAGACGGGTGTTTCCTCCCACTGACTCCACATGGAGGGGGGGGCGGGTGCTGAGAGACAGAGGAGGAATAATTGTTGGGAAAGAGCTGAGAGACAAACAACAGGAGTCTGAGACCTACATGAAAATTAGACACAATGAATGAGCACTACAAGAGTGTGTGTGTTCACTGGTATGGAAGCCCCACTGGGTCATTTCCATACTGAGGAAGGAGGGAAGGAGGCAAGGAGGCAAGGAAATAGATAAGTGAAAGAGTGAACAACATCTGTAGAGCGTTAGAACCATCTGACCAGTTCAGGTTGTGTGATGTCATGACGAGGAAACGGGAAGTGATGATGTCATAACTAATCTCCAGGTTCAGGACTCAATTAAGCCTCAGAGTCACATGACGCTCGCTCATCATCATCAAGCCGATCACCAACAAAAATGATCAACACTGTAGAGAACAGAAACACAATCAGACTAAATGTGTGTGTGTGTTGTGTGTCTCTTTGTGTCCATGTCGACCTGAGCGGCCTAACTCAGACCAGATGTTGGAGGAGTCTGGAGAGAGAGAGAGGAATGTGAAGGAGACCCCTGACTATTGTTTGTGTTGTGTGTCACCACCAGACAAACACACACACACACACAGAGTCCTGTTTTTTCTCTAAATATCTCAGTGACTTAAAGCAGAAGATGAAAACCACCTCAGAGTTCATTGGACGATAACAGCTGATGTCATCGAGTGACTAACTAATGAAGTTACACCATTGGCCAGCAGAGAGAAACTGTGAGCAGATTATAGTGACCTCATCATCAGCTTCTGTTGCTAGGCAACATGTAGTGGTCAAAGCAAAGGAGGAAGTGTGACGGCGTAGTTTGAAACCGCTCATTTAATCCTGAATGGTTCGATTCGAACTGAAAATCAGTTTCATTCAGTGACACTTCCTGAATCTGATCAGGGATCAGTGTGATGACTCAGACTGTTGGAATAAATTGTTTGCTCTTTATTTCCCTCTTCCTGTTTTTTCCCACCTTTCCTTGATAGAACATTTATGTCATCGTTGTCCATCATGATGTCATCACGACGTCATCCATCATCCTAAAGGTCGCAGTTTGTCTGAAGTGAGCTGTCCATGTTTTCAAAGGGATCGTATGAAATACATTAGTTAGCGTGTTAGCATGCTAACACTATAAACAGACCAACAGGTCTGCTGGTCTCTGACAGCCGGTCTCTGGACCTGGTCCACCGAAACAGGGTCCTGGTCTGATCTTCTTGTCTTTCATTGGCTGTCGGCAGAAATGGGACCCGAGCCTGAAGATAATTGCAGAAGGCTACGCTGCTAAATGTATCTGGAACCACAATTCAGAGCTGGAGGACACCGGAGAGAACCTGTACGCCAAGACCGGGCCCCTGGACCTCCGGGAGGCCCTGGAGAAATGGTTCATGGGTGAGTTGGTCCAGAGCGGCTTGTTTGTCAGAGCTGGTCAGTGATGTCATCGGTGAGTCATTATTGCTGCTCCTGCTCTGTCTCTGATGTCACTGCTTCCTGCAGAGCACCTGGACTACGACTTCCACAACAACAGCTGTGACGAGGACAAGATGTGTGGACACTACACACAGGTCAGACACACACACACACACGTTGTTGTTGTTGTTGTTGTTGTATCTCTGGACTGCATCCGCTGAACTGTTTGTGTGTCTGTCCTGTGTGTGTGTTACAGATGGTGTGGGCAGACACACACAGAGTGGGTTGCGCGTTCCACCTCTGCAACAACATGGAGGGTTTGGACTGGGAGAGAGTCTCCTTCCTGGTCTGCAACTACTTCCCTCCGTCAGTACAACAACAACACAATGATCCAACAACAACACTACAAAAAAAACTACAACACAACAGTCAGATCACAGTGTGTGTTTGTTATCTGCAGTTTCTTGCCGTTGGAGCATCAGCTCCCTCCAGTGGACACAGTGACACTCTGTTTGTGTGTCCACTAGATCAGTTCTTGTGTTACTGTTCATCAATGTGAACCTGTGTGTGTCTGTGTGTGTCCTCAGAGGAAACTATGAAGACGTGAGACCGTATGTAGAAGGAGACTGGTGCTCCAGATGTCCTGAAAACCTGCAGAAATGTGAAAACAACCTGTGTGGTACGTCTCCTCTGTCTCCTCTCCTGTCTCCTCCTCTGTCTCCTCCTCTGTCTCCTCTCCTGTCTCCTCCTCTGTCTCCTCCTCTGTCTCCTCCTCTGTCTCCTCTCCTATCTCGTCCTCTATCTCCTCCTCTGTCTCCTCCACTGTCTCCTCTCCTGTCTCCTCCTCTGTCTCCTCCTCTGTCTCCTCCTCTGTCTCCTCTCCTATCTCGTCCTCTATCTCCTCCTCTGTCTCCTCCACTGTCTCCTCTCCTGTCTCCTCTGTCTCCTCCTATGTCTCCTCTCCTGTCTCCTCCTCTGTCTCCTCCTCTGTCTCCTCCTCTGTCTCCTCTCCTATCTCGTCCTCTATCTCCTCCTCTGTCTCCTCCACTGTCTCCTCTCCTGTCTCCTCCTCTGTCTCCTCCTCTGTCTCCTCTCCTATCTCGTCCTCTATCTCCTCCTCTGTCTCCTCCTCTGTCTCCTCTCCTGTCTCCTCTCCTGTCTCCTCCTCTGTCTCCTCCTCTGTCTCCTCTCCTATCTCATCCTCTATCTCCTCCTCTGTCTCCTCCTCTGTCTCCTCCTCTGTCTCCTCTGTCTCCTCTCCTGTCTCCTCCTCTGTCTCCTCTCCTGTCTCCTCTCCTATCTCATCCTCTGTCTCCTCCTATGTCTCCTCCTCTGTCTCCTCCTCTGTCTCCTCCTCTGTCTCCTCTGTCTCCTCTCCTGTCTCCTCCTCTGTCTCCTCTCCTGTCTCCTCTCCTATCTCATCCTCTGTCTCCTCCTATGTCTCCTCCTCTATCTCCTCCTCTGTCTCCTCTGTCTTCTTTCCTGTCTCCTCTCCTATCTCCTCCTCTGTCTCCTCCTCTGTCTCCTCTCCTATCTCGTCCTCTATCTCCTCCTCTGTCTCCTCCTCTGTCTCCTCTCCTGTCTCGTCCTCTATCTCCTCCTCTGTCTCCTCTGTCTTCTTTCCTGTCTCCTCTCCTATCTCCTCCTCTGTCTCCTCCTCTGTCTCCTCTCCTATCTCCTCCTCTGTCTCCTCCTCTGTCTCCTCTCCTATCTCGTCCTCTATCTCCTCCTCTGTCTCCTCCTCTGTCTCCTCTCCTGTCTCCTCTCCTATCTCCTCCTCTGTCTCCTCCTCTGTCTCCTCTGTCTCCTCTCCTGTCTCCTCCTCTGTCTCCTCTCCTATCTCCTCCTCTGTCTCCTCCTCTGTCTCCTCTCCTGTCTCCTCCTCTGTCTCCTCTCCTATCTCCTCCTCTGTCTCCTCCTCTGTCTCCTCTCCTGTCTCCTCTCCTGTCTCCTCCTCTGTCTCCTCTCCTATCTCCTCCTCTGTCTCCTCCTCTGTCTCCTCTCCTATCTCGTCCTCTGTCTCCTCTGTCTCCTCTCCTATCTCCTCCTCTGTCTCCTCCTCTGTCTCCTCCTCTGTCTCCTCTCCTATCTCGTCCTCTGTCTCCTCTCCCGTCTCCTCTATTGATTATTGATTGATATGAGTCTGATGAGTCCTTCTCTGTTTCCTAGTTGCTGACACTGAAGAGGAGGACAATGATGATGATGATGAAAACGGGTGGGGGACGGTTCTTCCTCCTCCAGCAACAACCGACCCGTCCCCTCAGGACGGAGACGAGGGACAGGAGGACGAGGTCGGTCCCCCGAGAACAAATGACGTCCAGCCGGACGCCACCCCCTCCCTCTCCCCCTCCGAGGACAACGCTGTCCCTGACACCGCCGCCCCGGGGACACTCCCTCCAAGTGTCCCCTCCACAGCGGGGGAGGATGAGGCAGGAGAGGAGACGGAGGAGGACGAGGACAGGATGGAGACGGAGGACAGGATGGAGGCAGAGGACAGGATGGAAACGGAGGACAGGATGGAAACGGAGGACAGGATGGAGGCGGCGGAGAGAGAAAAAGACGTAGAACAAACAATGAATAATAAGTCGTCCGTTTTAGTTTCATCACTTTTCCTCCTTTTAGTCTGTCTGACTCTGTGAGGACGAGGACAACATGTCCACCTCGTCCACTGCACATCACATTAACCCGTCCTCTGGTAACCCCCCCCCCCCCCAAAACATCTGGACTCACATCTGGGTCACATGACGTGTAACCTGCAGAAACACTGAGGAAACAACTCGCTGACTGATGGACGCAGGACGCATGATGTCACTATGACATCACGCCAGAAGAGACCAGGCTCCAGTTTTTATGCTAAGCTAGGCTAATCTTAAACAACATGAAGTGGAGCAGATGAATCCAGACTTTAAAGAGTCCTGATGCAACTTTGATGTCGTTACATCATCAAGTCGTCACTAAATTTGAATGAAAAGAAAGAAGCGTTGTTTGTTTGTGGCATTAAATGTTGAACTTTGTGATTTCCGTCTCTGCAGCAGCAGCTGAGTTAAACCCAAAGAGAAGTTTTTAACGCCGGACAAACGGCGCTGCTCCTTCTTCATGTGTCATTTATATATCTACTGTACGTCGTATATTCAGCCTCAGCAGGAAAACACCTCCAGTAACTTCAGCACAGATTGCTGTAAATGTCTGTATATAAGATTAATAATGAAATAAAACCCTTTTCTCCTTTTTCACAAACTGTTTGTCATAAATCTGAATCTGGTCCAGACCTGGACCACGAGCCTCTCTTAGTTCTGGTCCAGATAGGCCATGATGGTCATGTGCCCGGCTTCTGATTGGACAGATCATCGGTCTTCATCCGATCACAGTCAGCGTTTGGACGTTACTTCAGTGTCACACACTGTGTGGGAAAGTGAGCGTCCACGTAGGTATGAGGTCATTTCCTGTCCGAGGGGGGTTCTGGTCTGGATTCTGGTCCCGGTGATTAAATCTGGAGATTTTCTCCTGCAGCTTCACGACACGGTAACAGAAAAAATTTGGTTTAAAACATTTTTTAAGGAGCCCAGAGGGCTCAAAACCAGAGTTGTTAAAGTTTGAGCTTTCTGGGCCACCGTAGAATTTTAATGGAAGAAATAATGAATAAAAAAAAACATGAACCTGAAGAGACCAGAAACTTTCTGTCTGCGGCCACTAGAGGGCAGTGTGACCCTGTTGGACCTGGACCATATCAGACCTGGACCCTGTTGGACCTGGACCCAGTTAGACTTGGACCCTGTTAGACCTGGACCATATCAGACCTGGACCCTGTTGGACCTGGACCCTGTTGGACCCTGTTGGACCTGGACCCTGTTAGACTGGACCCTGTTGGACCTGGACCATGTTGGACCTGGACCATATCAGACCTGGACCATATCAGACCTGGACCCTGTTGGACCATGTTAGACCTGGACCATGTTAGACCTGGACCCTATTGGACCTGGACCCTGTTGGACCCTGTTGGACCTGGACCCTGTTGGACCATGTTAGACCTGGACCATGTTAGACCTGGACCATGTTGGACCTGGACCCTGTTGGACCTGGACCCTGTTGGACCTGGACCATATCAGACCTGGACCCTGTTAGACCTGGACCCTGTTGGACCTGGACCATATCAGACCTGGACCCTGTTGGACCTGGACCCTGTTGGACCCTGTTGGACCTGGACCCTGTTGGACCATGTTAGACCTGGACCCTATTGGACCTGGACTCTGTTAGACTTGGACCATATCAGACCTGGACCCTGTTGGACCATGTTAGACCTGGACCATATCAGACCTGGACCCTGTTGGACCTGGACCCTGTTGGACCATGTTAGACCTGGACCATGTTAGACCCCCACCCTATTGGACCTGGACTCTGTTAGACTTGGACCATATCAGACCTGGACCCTGTTGGACCTGGACCATATCAGACCTGGACTCTGTTAGACTTGGACCCTGTTGGACCTGGACCCTGTTGGACCTGGACCATATCAGACCTGGAGCCTGTTGGACCCTGTTGGACCTGGACCATATCAGACCTGGACCCTGTTGGACCTGGACCATATCAGACCTGGAGCCTGTTGGACCCTGTTGGACCTGGACCATGTTAGACCTGGACCCTGTTGGACCTGGATAAACTTTTATTGAACACACTACAACTTGATGTTTTTTGAACATAAATATGAATAAAAACAGGAATATTATTCCAGAATAAACAAACTTAAACTTTTAATAACTTAAAATATTTTGCTCTCCATAAAAATATTATCCAAAATTATCCAAGTTATAAATACGAACAAACAAACAAACAAACAAACAAACAAACCTGGAAATACAAATAAAATTTGTGCTTTTCAGCAAAAGATAAAATAACAACGAATCCAAAAGTCCAGTTTTTCCTCGTAAGTCATTTTGTCGGAGCTGGAAGGAGGCTTCTTTTTTTTGGGGGAACAGGTGGGACGTCCTGTGTTGTGTAGAGTCTCAGGATGGACTGCAGGTGTTCATGTTGTGTGCTCTTTTGTTAATCTTTGTTACCGGGACAGGGCGGATAAACTGCCCCATCACACTGCAGCTCCGTCTGCTCCGTCTGCTCCGTCTGCTTCT
This sequence comes from Remorina albescens, assembly GCA_034769265.1. Classification (NCBI taxonomy): domain Eukaryota; kingdom Metazoa; phylum Chordata; class Actinopteri; order Carangiformes; family Echeneidae; genus Remorina; species Remorina albescens. Next base: position 622,361 of record CM068482.1, on the reverse strand, counting down.
GTACACATCTGTACTAATGTTTTGCGCTTCAGAGCGCCTTTTGGAACACCTTTGGGCCCACGTGGTTCAACTTCACCTGGCAACTAGGGAAAGTGAGTGGAGCTGCTCTGGTGCGTTCAAGTCTCCCGTTAAAAGCAGCTTCACCGCATCATGCGGTCACGTGAGATGATCTCTTCTGTCAGACAGAAACACCAACTGTGGAGAGTTTTCCTTTACCGCTGAATGAACTGACAGATTTCCTTTCTGAGCCCAAAAACTCCACTGAGAACTTTCCCCGACTCAGCCAACGGAGCTCTGCGTGATTAAGGAATGTCGGAAAACTCGCATAAAGGACTGAAACTGTAAAGTTTACGGTGCTCATCACTTTTAGCACACAGCGTTTCTCGGTGTATGACGCAGAGACATGCCGTTAACTCACCGGTAAAGTTCTCCTCCTGCATCCTTCCCACTGCTCCACCGTCTCCACCTGCTCCGTCCACAGCAGGACAGAATGCAGTGAAGTCTCTTCTGCTTCCGGTCAGCTGATCTCAGATCAGCCGCCCGCCGTGTTTCCGCTCAGGCTTCCGTTTACCACCGTCAGCTTTCACACACCTTCAGAAACCCCCCCTCGGTAAAATATGGAGTCAGAACAGTCTCACAATCAATGAATGAACTCTCGCGGGGCTTTGTGTCGTAGTTGTGTTTCGGGCTCACAAATGTAATTCTGAGGCACACTTGTGATATAAATTCACGGAGCGTACGAATTACTCAATTTTGAGACTGATCTGACGTCGCAGGTCAACCAGCGTCACCATTGGCTGATAAAGCTGTCAATCATAAGTATGTTTATGATTGACAGATTCATCAGCCAATCACACGGAGAGCCTTAATATGCCTCCACCTGTCAGTAACATTTATCTGACTGTCCTCTCGGTGTGAATCAGTTAAATGTGTTAATGAACGTAAACTGTGACCGGATGTTACGAAACGTGTTGTTTGCTGTTGCCATAACGACGACGGTAACGTAAGGGGCCATATGATTGGCTTCGCAATAACTTTACAACAGAGTTGTTTACAGCGACAGACCTTAACTTGATTGACGCCGGAATGTTCAAAGGCAGCTGAAGCGCTGCATTATGGGATCTGTAGTTTGTGTGTTATCAGCGCTTCCTGTCGCCGGTCAATTCTAACAGATCTGTATAAAATGATCTCGCGGGCCGGATGTGGCCCGCGGGCCTTGTGTTTGACACATATGCTGAAGCCTGTTTCCCAGAGAGAGGTAACTTAAGCTCTCGGTCAGTTACCATGGTAACAGATTCTGTGAACCTAACCTGGTCGGGACCAGGTTTTTCTCATCGAACCTCGAGTTTCTCTATAAATGGCGAGGCAAGTTTATTCCATAGTTTATTTTATAGCACATTTCAAAAACAAGGCAATTAAACGTGCTGTTTAGATGAATAAAGAACATTAACATCGAGTAAAACAGTAAAATCAGACATTTAAGTAACGTTAGATTACAATTAAAAACTGTTACCTCAGAGCCAAGAGAAGAGAAAATAAAAATATAATAAAAGAAGACCAAATACCAGAATAAAAATTACAGTGCAGTGTAAGATGATCAAAAGACTTTAACAAACTGAAGTGATAAACAGAAAGGTTTTTTTTCTGTCTTTAGTCGTTAGTGGGGTACGTTTTAATTGCCCGACAGCGATGACGTAATTAACGGCGCCAAAAGTGTCCGGAAGAGATTGTTCATTTAGTGAAGGAGTTCAGTATAAAGTCCACTACATTCATCTCCCTGTAGGGAGGAGGGAGTGAGGGGGGGGGGGGGGGGGGGGGGGGTTGGGACACAGCCCAGGATCTGGACCTGTCTGAACCAGTATGAACCAGTTTGAACCAGTTTGAACCAGTTTGAACCAGTCTGAACCGATCAGACCAGATCCAGATCCGGACCTGGACCTGGACCTGGACCTGGACCTAAACCTGGACCATGACCATGGACCAGGACCTGGTACTCTGTCCTCTCTCCACCTGCCCCCGGGGCAGGTGAACTCACCTTCTCAGGTGTATCGGACCTTGTTGCCATGGTTACTGTAACAGGGTCAGCTTTAGGAAAAAGAAGTGAGCCTTTCTTCGACACTCTCTGTTGCCATGGCAACCCTGACAACTCACCTCTCCCAGTTTCCAGCAGACTTCAGGTTGGTTCTTAAATCTGTCAGGAAATATTTGATGTGTTGTTTTTGTTGTTTTGTGCGTTTATCAGCAGAAATGTGTAAAAACTGTTCAGTTCGTTTCAGGAATAAAACGATGAACGTTCATCACGAATAAAGACGAACGATCCACATTAAACAATTCTGACCTTTTAATTCAAACAGTCTAAATCTGGACTGAGGAACATTAAACCTGCCGACTCCATTGGTTGGTAAAAGTCAGACTGTATTGAAATCTATAGGAAAATGTCCCGACTTCTCCCTTGAATTATTAAACTAGATTAATTTAAAACATCAATGTTTTCTACTCTTCATGTAAAATTCTAAATTCTATAGAAAGTAATTATAAAATAATTTACTGCTGAGGATGAAAATGGAAAGAAGACGCAGAGAGACTCAGAGTTATGCTTCTCTATACGGTGATCAAAACACCAAAAAGTTTATTGCAAATAAAATAGATACGGTCGGAGCCATGAAACGACCTCCTGCACAAATACAACGAGAGAAGAAGAGAAAGAAAAAAAGAAAACATTTCAGGTACGTTATTTTTAAAATGAGAGGATACTGAACATCACCAAGCTGAAGATGAAAATGATCCTCCATTTTTTAACATCAAAATACAAAACTGTGCATTTTCTTAATAAAGCATCGACATCCAGAACATCAAGAATACGACTGTGAGTCTGAAAATAAGATTTACAACATCAGGCCATTTCCATCACGAATGATGACGTTGGTTAAAAAGATCAAGTGACATAAATAACTAAAGTCCGACTCATAAAAATCGTATGAATTGAGTGATGAAGTCAATTTGAGGAGAATCTGATTTCCTTTTTAAGTCAAACTTTAACTTGACGTTTCATTTAAAGGGGCCGCTCTGTTTCAGAGCTGATTTTTGTTGCTCAGATTTGATGTTGAACTTGCTGTTTTTTTATCCGGACAAATATTTGACCGAAGACGAATCCTCTAATCTCTGATCGTCTTCTTTTGTCTGATCAGGTCAAAATCATCAGGCTTCATTTCAGATGGAATTCATTCCTTCATCATTTTAATGTCACATTTCGGTTTTTTGACCTAAATTTTTAGTACCTTTTTTTTTTTCCCAAAAGGAGGAAAAGAATATGAATATTTGTTGATCAGCCAGGAAAACATCAGATCAGCCTTCAAACACAGAATCACTTCACTTCCTGTCTGTTCAGGTCGTTCTTACAGCCTATTGGATGCGGAGGCCACGGGGCCCCGCCCCTTCCAGCCTCTGTCGGCCGCCGCACAGTTCTGAATTTTGTATCAATGTTTTTTATTAAACCGGTTCAACCTCTCAGACTCAGGAGAAGACGAACTGAAGTCTGAGGAAACATTACAGAAAATCTTACTTTCAATCAGCTCAAAACAGCCAACGTGTGACGCCACAGTGACGCCACGGCAACAGGCTGAATCAGGATTTAACCGCGACAGAAAATAGTCCCCAAACAACGTGAACCAACGAGCTGGACCACAGACAGGAAGTGAGACTGAAGACAATAAATCCAGAATTAGACTCCCTGTCAATCACCACCGACTCCGCCTCCATCAGCTGATCAGTGATGCAGGTTTTCCTGTGAAGTGAGAGTTAGTCCGACGTGATGCTCGCTCTGGGGAGGTTTGGTGTTCCTGTGTGAGCGCGGCTGAGAGGAGTCATGGGAAGGCAACGCGTCCCCCCTGCTGTAACAAATCGACCTTAAAGCATAAACACCACCGGACAGCGGCCGTTACCATGGAGACCAGCAGCCGCTCCCGTGGATTCTCAAAGACGTACACGTTGGCGACACTAGCTCCATTTCCCCCAGCGACAAACAGGAAGCTGGAGAGGCAGGAGGGGGAGGAGCTTCTGTGAAATCTGGTGGCAGCAGGCTGGATGAGGGGGAGGGGGGGAGGGGGGCAGCGATGGATGTTATTGGTCCTTTTTATCTGATTCTGACAAGTCCTCTTTAGTCCCCGCCTCCTCAGGTGAGGACTCCTCGTATCTGCAACAGAAGAAGAAGAAACAGCAGATCTCAGTCTGAGGCTCGTCAGGAGGAAAAAAAAACCTGATTAATGTCATTATTGATAAATCTATTGATCAGGCAAAGATTACAATCAGACTTTATTCATAGATTTGTTTCTAAATCTCCTGAGGACAGTGAACGCCTCCTCATAAAAACAGTATGACAGACAAACAACCAATCAGGAAGAGAGAAGTGAATCAGCTGTCAGATTTTTTTTTAATGAATGTCAATCTTAATATTTAAACATTGACCTGCAGACTCAGTTTCACATATTTGAATTTTATTCTGAACCAAACGAGTCGACACTGATCGGGAATCAGAGGCGGATTTATTGATCTTACTGATTATCTTCAGTGATGAAAATCATCTGAACTGAAACGTCAGTGAAAGTTGGTGAAACTGAATCTGAATATTAAATTTCTAAGAAGCTGTTTTGTTGGTGACACGAACAGACGAAGAGACGGACGATGACGCTGTTCGTCTTGTTAATGGACTGTTTACCTGCTCAGGTGAGACAGGTAGGGGGGAGTTAAGGGGGGGCGGGGCCTCTACATGGAGGTGGGCTGTAATCGGCGGCGGCAGGGAGAGCAGCCTGTTGCCATAGAGACAGCATCCATGGAGCTAGCCAGGCTGGCAGGCGAGCCACTGACAGTTGGGAAGGAAGTGAGTCTGGGAGAGCCGGGAAGGACTTCCTCTGACGACTCATAGCTAACCCCGGAGAGGGAGACGGGGGAGACGGAGGATGGAGGGGTGAGGAGATGAAATTAAAAAAAGAGACGATGGGAGGAGAGAGAGAGGGGGAGGGTGAGGGTGACAGTGAGAGAGAGAGAGAGAGGCGGAGTTTAGTTTTTATCTTAAATCTAAAATTAAATTCATCACAGAGATTCATGATGAAATATTAAATATGAGAGAGACAAGGACAAGAGGAGGGGAGGAGAGGAGGAAGGGAGGTGGGGAGGTGGGGAGGAGGAGAGGAAGAGAGGAGGAGAGGGGAGGAGGAGGGGAGGAGATGAGGAAGGGAGGTGGGGAGGAGGAGAGGAGGAGAGGAAGAGAGGAGGAGAGGGGAGGAGGAGGGGAGGGGCTGTGACATCACCCACCGGAGCCAATAGGAGCGTCTGATGTAGAGACGTGACTCTAGACGTCACCATCAGAGATGAAGGATGAGAATGGACGGATAAACAGACAGAAAGAAAGCAGCTGATGGAGGAGGAGACACTTCCTGTGGGGTTAACTGCCCCCATCCTCCTCCTCCTCCTCCTCTCTCCTCCTCCTCCTCCTCCTCCTCCTCCTCCTCCTCTTCCTCCTCCTCCTCCTCCTCTTCTTCCTCTTCCTCCTCCTCCTCCTCCTCTTCTTCTTCCTCCTCCTCCTCCTCCTCCTCCTCCTCCTCCTCTTCCTCCTCTTCCTCAGTGTGTTGGTTCAGTTTTAATGTTACTAAAATGTTTTTGAGGTTTTTCACACATTCAGATTTGTAACGTGACGACAGCAGGATCATTTTTCTCATCTGTTATTTTGATAAACTTCGTGTTTTTCACCACAAAAACTGCCGGGAGCTGTGGTTGCCATGGTTACTCACCTGAACATCTCTGTGAGCTCTCCTTTGATGAGCGCTACGATGACGGGGAAGCCGACGCAGGCCGGGACCAAGTAGAGCAGAGCGGGCTGCAGGAGACAGGAAGGATCAGTATTCAAGCTCCAGTGATGACATCACCCACCATCACATCTGTGATTGGACAGACCACTACGCACCTGTGCGTGTTTGAAGGTGTGCATGACGAAGATGGTGAGGCCGAGCCCGAATATGTACGCCAAGAAACTGGAGTAGAAATACGTCCTGCTGTTCTTCTTCAGGCTGCAGGAAGGACGAGTCATTTCAGAATAAGAGTCCACCACAGTTTTATCATCCAAATCATCAGGGAGAGGAGACCTGACCTCTGACCTCTGTTTGTCGGATGGGGGCGGGGCCTTACCTGACGTCGAAGCGCAGCAGCAGTGCGATGAAGATGCCCGGGATGACGATGTCGCCCAAACCCAGCATGGCGAAGTTACTGGCCTCGAGGCCGCGCTCCAGCAGGTCCTGAGGAAACACCACTGAGGAAAAGAGACGCCGTCAGACGTGGAGACAAACACACGGCGCCTGACGGAGCGATCGAGGACTCACTTACATTTGATTGGTGCTTCGAACGATTTGGCGACTGTTACCATGACGTTGGTCCCAAACACCTGGAAACAGACACACAGCTCACATCCACTCCCAAACTGACCTTTGACCCCTGCACACATACTCTCTAAAACAACGTGTCCGGCCCCGTGATTCGTCTCACCCAGAAGACGTCGTAGACGAACAGCCCTCCCAGCAGGATGCAGCCGGTGCTGACGTTGTTCAGGTGAAGCAGCTCCACGCCGTTCAGGGCGAAGGCCAGGCCGAACAGGTTATTGGCTATCCAGTGCTGTGATGTCACAGAGCACAATCATGTTATTGTGATGTCATAGAATCTGTTAATGGCATCAGAGTCCAAACCACTGTGATTGGATAAACAGTATGATGATAACAGTTCCACAGACACAAAGATGACCTTTGACCTTTGGCCTCCACGTTGGTCTTTACCTTTTTGAGCAGGTACCAGACGCCCACCACGCTGCTGATCATCAGACACACCAAGTTCTTGGTGTCGAACTCATAGTTGACTATTTCTGCAGAAAGATCCAGAGAAGCCGTTTGAGTGTTTGTCGGTTTTTCTTCCACTGAAGTTAGCATGCTAACAGCTAGCTGCAGGCCGCCGCCTCATTTTTTCTTTTTTTTTTTTTAAATTTGTCATTTTTCCAACAACAGACTGACCGACTGACTGAAAACTCAATCAGGATGAAATAAAACTGAGTGCGGCTCAGTGTGTTTTTCCTTCCTCCTGAAGAAACAGTCCCAATAAAAACTCTCTCCTGTTTGTCCAGAAAAGCAGAACTATCAGCTGGACTCGACCGGAGCAGGAGGATCAGTCTTCCCACCAGGTGAGCCTCACCTTCTTTGGACTCTCCGGAGCCCTGAGTGAAGAGCAGCTGGTACTGTTTGTTTGGGAAGGAGGCGGGAAAGATCCTGCACATGAGAGGACTGAGAGAAGGAGACGAGAGCGACGTGAACAACAAACAACCTCAACACAAGATGCCAGTGTGTGTCTGTGTGTGTCTTTACCTCATGGTGTGAGACAGAGCCAGGACGCCGAGGACGAAGAAGTAGACCGACAGCAGCAGGTTGATGTACTCTTGAGAAAACACCTGCAGACAAAAGCGGGTCAGATTACTTTGAACGGCTGACGTGGCGCCATCAGAGGACGGCGGAGGAAACGCAGAGTTACCTTGAAGAAGAGGTAGAGCCCAAACAGAGTGCAGCTGGCGATGATGGGAAACCTCGCCGCATCTCGACTGGTGATCGTTTCCGGCATGTCTGCTGAATTCTGGGAAAGGAGAGAGCGGAGGTCAACAGAGAGAACCAACGAGGACAACACGAGACAAAGTTTAATGTTGCTGCTAAAAACTGCTGAAGCTCCTTTCAGTCCTTTATTAAAGTTATCAGAACAAAGCGGCCAAATCTGCAGCAGCAGGAAGTGATGGCGGCAGAGCAACAGTGTCGCCTCCGGTTTGTGTTTAAAGTGTTTCAGTCCGCTGATCTGATGGACCCTGATGGACCCTGATGGACCCTGATGGACCCTGATGGACCCTGATGGACCCTGGTGGATCTTAATGGACCCTGGTGGACCCTGGTGGATCCTGGTGGATCCTGGTGGGCCCTGGTGGATCTTAATGGACCCTGGTGGATCCTGGTGGACCCTGATGGACTGAGATGAATCCTGGTGGATCCTGATGGGCCGTGGTGGACCCTGGTGGACCCTGATGGACCATGATGAATCCTTGTGGACCCTGATGGATCCGGGTGGACCCTGATGGACCCTGGTGGAGCCTGGTGGACCCTGGTGGATCTTAATGGATCCTGGTGGATCCTGGTGGATCTTAATGGACCCTGGTGGATCCTGATGGATCCTGGTGGATCCTGGTGGGTCCTGGTGGACCCTGATGGATCCTGGTGGACCCTGATGGACTGAGATGAATCCTGGTGGATCCTGATGGGCCGTGGTGGACCCTGGTGGATCTTAATGGACCCTGGTGGATCCTGGTGGACCCTGGTGGATCCTGGTGGATCCTGGTGGACCCTGATGGATCCTGGTGGACCCTGATGGACTGAGATGAATCCTGGTGGATCCTGATGGGCCGTGGTGGACCCTGGTGGACCCTGGTGGATCCTGATGGACCATGATGAATCCTTGTGGACCCTGGTGGAGCCTGGTGGACCCTGGTGGACCCTGGTGGATCTTAATGGACCCTGGTGGACCCTGATGGACTGAGATGAATCCTGGTGGATCCTGATGGGCCGTGGTGGACCCTGGTGGACCCTGGTGGATCCTGATGGACCATGATGAATCCTTGTGGACCCTGATGGATCCGGGTGGACCCTGATGGACCCTGGTGGAGCCTGGTGGACCCTGGTGGATCTTAATGGACCCTGGTGGATCCTGGTGGAGCCTGGTGGACCCTGGTGGAGCCTGGTGGATCTTAATGGACCCTGGTGGATCCTGGTGGACACTGGTGGATCCTGGTGGAGCCTGGTGGAGCCTGGTGGATCTTGGTGGATCTGATGGACCCTGGTGGATCCTGGTGGACCCTGATGGACTGAGATGAATCCTGGTGGATCCTGGTGGACCCTGATGGACTGAGATGAATCCTGGTGGATCCTGATGGACCCTGATGGACTGAGATGAATCCTGGTGGATCCTGATGGACCGTGGTGGACCGTGGTGGATCCTGGTGGATCTTAATGGACCCTGGTGGACCCTGATGGACCATGATGAATCCTTGTGGACCCTGATGGATCCGGATAGATCCTGATGGATCCTGGTGGAGCCTGGTGGACCCTGATGGACCCTGGTGGAGCCTGGTGGACCCTGGTGGATCTTAATGGACCCTGGTGGACCCTGATGGACCCTGATGGACCCTAGTGGAGCCTGGTGGACCCTGGTGGATCTTAATGGACCCTGGTGGACCCTGATGGACCATGATGAATCCTTGTGGACCCTGATGGATCCTGGTGGACCCTGATGGACCCTGGTGGACCCTGGTGGACCCTGATGGATCCTGGTGGACCCTGATGGACCCTAGTGGAGCCTGGTGGAGCCTGGTGGATCTTGGTGGATCTTGGTGGATCTGATGGACCCTGGTGGATCCTGGTGGACCCTGATGGACTGAGATGAATCCTGGTGGATCCTGATGGACCGTGGTGGACCCTGGTGGAGCCTGGTGGATCTTAATGGACCCTGGTGGACCCTGATGGATCCTGATGGACCCTGATGGATCCTGGTGGACCCTGATGGATCCTGGTGGACCCTGATGGATCCTGATGGACCCTGATGGATCCTGATGGACCCTGGTGGACCCTGGTGGACCCTGGTGGACCTTAATGGACCCTGGTGGACCCTGATGGATCCTGGTGGACCCTGATGGATCCTGGTGGACCCTGGTGGACCCTGGTGGACCCTGGTGGACCTTAATGGACCCTGGTGGACCCTGATGGATCCTGGTGGACCCTGATGGACCCTGGTGGATCCTGGTGGACCCTGATGGACCCTGGTGGACCCTGGTGGACCCTGGTGGACCTTAATGGACCCTGGTGGACCCTGATGGATCCTGGTGGATCCTGGTGGACCCTGATGGACCCTGGTGTTCAGACCGACAGTTAAAGAGGAACCAATTTCTTTCTTTTTTTTTGTTCAGTCTGTTCAGACTGAAAACTAACTGACTGATCCACAGTGATCAGTGTTGGGGGGTCAGCCAAGACTGGAGGGAGGTTAACTGGACTGGTCTGGACTGGTCTGGACCGGGTTAGGGTTAGGGGGTCTGACACTGACCCCTGGTTAACGTGTTGTGGTCAGGTTCGTCTGAACTCTTTGTGATCAGGACGTCGTCTCACTCGGCTCTGAACTGACACAGGAAGTGACACGTGTCCCTGAGAGTCACCTCCATCTATATTCTCCTCCATATTCTCCCCCGAGACAGAAACTGGGACGAGGGGGGGGCATGATAGGAAGGAGGAGATGAAGACAGAAAGAGGATCCTTGTTGCAGCATAAGACCAGGATCTGATGCACGGAGGAGTCCTGAGACTCTTAGTCTTCTTTAAAGGAAATAAAGTCCCCCCCAACAGGACTACAGGATCAGTGGATCCAGATCAAATGACTGATTGAGATCAGTTAAACCTCACAGGAGGACCGGAGTCATTAGATCCTGAACCCCCGTTCATAAACAGAAACCAGGAAGGGAGGTCCTGCTGAGGTTCCTCAGTTCCACAGTGAAGCAGAAATCAGACCTCCCAGTCCAGCTGAGATAAAACCAGACCAGGTTTTAAAACTCAAGACAGATTCAGAACCAGTTCAACTAAAGAGCTAACAAGAACACAAGAACCCCCCCCGCCCGCACACACACACACACACACACACACAAAGTGGCATCGATCTCGATGGATCATCTTGTTAATTGTGTTTTTAATTTACAGGTCAGATGATTATTAATCTTTTAGTGATGATCAAACTGTTTGATGCCAGTCAACAACAACAACAACAACAACAACAACACAATCACAACACAAGTGTTTGTGACATCACCATCTGTTACGAAGTGTGAGTCTGAAGCTGCTGCTGTCCGTTCAGCTTCAAAAAATGAGGAAAACTTTTTTTTTTTTAAAGGAAAAACATGTTTCTCTTTCTCAAATGAACGTTGTTCATCTAATCTGAGCTCCATTTCTTTTATATATAAATACTGATATCTATATTAAAGGTTTGAGACGTTTAGATCCTGGACCTGATTTAGAGTCAGAGACCACATGAGGTCTACCTTGAGACCGGATGGACCTTTAAAAGTGTTACTGTTGTGCTGCTGATTTGTGTAGCTGAACTTTGGTTTAGTTTCACATGAACAGTGAATATTTCCAGAGCACCAACAACCCCCCACCCCCCCCCAGTTAGTAAGTTCACCAACACCTCCAGTGTGAATGCATGAGCCGTTGTGTTAGTGCCAAAAACCAGCAGTGTGCAGTTTGTGTGTATTTGTGCTCTCGTTGCTCTCATACTCACTCTGAAACCAGAATCGTAATCATTTTCTCCGAGCTCCTACAGACGGACCGACAGACAGACAGATGGGAGGACAGACAGATGTGCACAGACAGACAGGGAGAAAGAGGGATCAGATCGGAGGAGGACTGAAGAGAGGCCCCAAACCACGACCCCCCCAGGAACAAACAGGCAGCTGAATCTGAGGGGAAACAGTTTCATGATTCCAGACAGACAGAGCAGCAAAGTTCAGCAGCTGGAATCGAACCCTCACCTGTCTCTTTATTAAAGGTCCATATCTTAACTCTTCCGGGGTTTGACCTGAAGAGCTGACGGCCGGAGGAAGGAGAGTGTGTTTAAGAACCAAAATTAGGTCTGAACAGCTTATCAAACTATACTCCAGATCACAGGAGCTGATATTTCTGTGCTGCAGCAGAACGGCAACAAACGAAAGACGAAACCAACAGAAATGACATCATCAACATGTTCCAACTGTTGATCATTTCAACACCACAATCACCAAAATCTGAAGGAAAAATTCTGTTTTTCAGTTTTCTAAATTATTTAAAAAAAAAAAAAAAAAAAGGTAGACAGACTTCAGCGTGTTTCAGTAAAACACACAAAGTTACAGCTCAAAGGAACCGACATAAAGAAGTCATTATTATATTTAGGCTCCTTATCCAATCAGAGTCAGAGTCAGTGAACAAATCGGGTCAGAGTTCACAGCAAGAGTCAACTCTGTCGGCCATCTTGGTTTTTAAACCAGTGGAAGATTTGGAGGAGAGGTGGAGCTGACCTGCTTGGTTCTCTGTCCTGATTGGGTGGTCCAGTCTGTCACTCACACAGTAGCCCAGCCCCCTGACCCCTCCCCTCCTTCCTCTAAATGGAGCATCATTTAAAAAATTAACATCATGTTGTATTGAAGACTGTAAACTAGAGACTGAGACCATAAACTGATCAGGAAAACGTTTACTGAGGAGGAGGGACATTTTCCCATAGACTTCAATATAAAGGAGGAGGGACATTTTCCCATAGATTTCAATATAAAGGAGGAGGAGGGACATTTTCCCATAGACTTCAATATAAAGGAGGAGGGACATTTTCCCATAGACTTCAATATAAAGGAGGAGGAGGGACATTTTCCCATAGACTTCAATATAAAGGAGGAAGAGGGACATTTTCCCATAGACTTCAACACAGTCTGCCTTTAATGGCCTCCTGATGGTCTTTATAGATAGAATGAAGGTCTCAGACTCTACATACCAGAGTCCTGGTCCTGGTCTAGAGACAGTCTATAATACACCACCATGGGGAGCTCAGATCAACCAATCATCATCACAGCGGCTGTGGGAGTTCTTAATGCGCATGTCCGTGACACACCTGTCTGTGAGGACACGTCTCCCCTGTCTGCCCACCTGTCCATGATTTTAAGGACTTTACGTCACTGCTTCCCCTGACGTGTGTCCGTCCAGGTGACGGCTCAGGTGTCCAACAGCTGGACACCTCTGTCCTCTGTCCCCGGACTTTGGTTCGGCCTCAAACGCACCACAGATTACACATCAACAGGTTGAGACGTTCAAAGACCCGAACAGCCGCCAACAGCTGGAGCGACCGGAAGCAGTTTTAAAAGAGAATAAGCAGTTTTGACACTCATCGGTGTTTTCTCCGAGTTAATCTGAGATTATTATCAGGATTGACAGACAGAAGACAGCCGGAGCCGTTAGCTGCTCGGTAGCTCACGCTAAACTAGCCGGCGGAGGCCAGCGGCCGCCGGGCCGGGCCGGTGCCCTGGACTCGGGGACGGTACCTTGGACTTGGAGCAGGTGACGGACCGCAGCGCCCCGAAGAAGATCGGCAGCAGGGCCATGAACACCAGGCTGCCGTACGCCAGAGCCGTGCCCTCCGGGGTGGCCACGAATTTGGCCGTCGCGTTGAGCGCCTCGGTCCCGTTGGAGTCGGTGGCGTTCAGGGCGTCCAGGCCGGCCTCCGGGGCCGGGGCCGGGGCTTGATCCGGGGCGGACATGGCTGTTCAGAGACGGGACTCGGAGGAACTGGATCTGCGGACGGTCGGTGGAGGTCGGAGCCGAAGCTTCTCATTCATCCACTCCGCCGACGGTGAGTCCGTTAAGGCCACGTTTCCTAACGCGGCGAGCAGAGACGGGCGGCGGGAAGAGGCCTCACTCCGCCCGGTTCTCCGGTGATGAAGGTCCACAAACACACCTCCATCACTCACACTAACAGAGAAACTAATCAAATATCACGTCTCATAAATGATACGATCAACAAGAAAGAGAAAACTGGAAGTTTGTTAGGAAGACAAAGTGCTTTATATGAAACACGGAAGGCATCAGCGAAGTGTAACCCAGTTTCACACTAATGTGGAAGAATTAATGGAGAATCAAAAGATAAAAAATGATAAGAAATAAAGTAAAAATCAGGGAATGTTGTGTCTGATTTGATTGAATTTCTTTAAAAACTGTTGATTTGAAGCAAACCTGAAGCTTTCTGGAGTTTTTCCTTTCAGACAGACTGAGTTTATTTAGCTGAAGTTTGAAGCATCTTCATGAATATAGACGATCTCTGCTCTGAGGCCCCTCGGCGCTCTTCTTCGGTGGTGGAACAGGTTGTTCTGGCGGGCAGGAAGCTGCAGAGTGGAAACAGCGCCATCCGGAGGACCGACAGACCGAACCCTGCAGAGACCGGATCCACAGACTGATCTGGGTCTCGGATTCAGGTTTTACTAAATTTACAAATCAGACTGTCTCTATCAGTTGGACGGAGCCTGCATCTGTCAATCACACAGTAGCCCCGCCCCCAACCCATCCCCTGCTCTCTGGTTTATTTTATCATTTAAAAAACCAACAACATCATGTTGTACAAAAATTGTAGAGTTATGTAATTTCTCAGTTCGCATGCAAAACCTTCATGGTCCACCAGAGGGCCCCGGGCCGCAGATTGGGAACCGCCCATTTCCTGTTTCCTGTTTCTGGAGTTAAAAAGTTACCTGTAAAAAAAAAAAACCAAGTCGGCTCCATGTGTCAGATGAACAAACACCATGTCAGCTGACAGAGTTTGTTGGTTATTAGCAGCTTCTTGATCTAAATGTTTGTTTGTTGATAAAAGCAGCAACCACAGTCGGTTCAGTGTCAATGAGCCATCAGTTATTTCAAAATAGAACTAAATCTTCTGTGTGTGATGAATTTAGAGTTTGTCTTTCATTTACTGGTGAACTTGTCTGAGCTGCTTCGTGTATTTAAATATCTTGTTTATAGAATGATTTGTGCGGATTCAGATCTTCTTATTAACTCACTGTGAAGCTGCTTCTCTCCAATAAAATCAACAGGAAGTCACAACAACATCTTCAATTGCAACATTAAAAATTTTACTGAACAATTAAAAACATACTCAAAATATTTACACCCGTTTCTGTACAGAGTCCAACAAACAGACGCCTGAAGCTGAAGAGAAACTCAAAGGAGGAAAGTTCATATGTAAAAATCAAAAGTTGTTAATAGAAATAAAGAGGCGAGTTTCTGCACATACATTCAACAGGGAAACCCTGACAGGACTCCTGGCACCAGCTCGAGTCCAACACATTTCTAGTTGTGCGTTTGTGTTTCATTGTAATAACAGATGTAAGAAACCAGAATAATCACAAGAACGTTCGTCGGTAATCAGCCTTTATAAGCATAAATAAATGACTGATTTGTACTGCATTATAACGTAGCTGTCAGTGTGTATTCTTCAACTTCCTGATTTTGGACGACGATGTAATAAAAAGACGTGTCATGCTGTTAACCGTTCATTACGCAGTAGGACTCACTGCCTGGAAAGGTGCAGCCCATGTTGATGCTGCCTGTTTGTCTGCAGCACAAATAAAAACAGCTTTAATTTAAAAGTGTCCATCTTCCTGCTCCTGTAACGTCTCAGTTTGATGATGTCATCAGGCTTCATCCATGAGTCACAGTAATATACTGATGACTTGCATATAAGAAGCCCTAACTGTGAAGACCAGGTCACCTGACTGTGAGCGCGCAGACGACCAGGTGATCACACTTACAGAGCGGACAGGAAGTACTGGAGGAGGAGCATCAGGAGAGGCGTGGTCTGCAGGAGAAGGGCGGAGCTCTTCAGGCTCACCTCCACAGGGTAGTGGTCACTCAAGTCCAGAACCTGCCAGGTGGAAGCAACAGAGTTCAGACAGACTCAAACTGAAGCATCTCATAAGAGTGCTGGCTGAACGTACCTTGGACTGGGACAGTTTGAATTCTTTGCCAAACTGGAAGACTTTGGCAGAGAACGGAATGATCGCCTTCAGGAGGGGCTTCCCATGGACCACGATCCTGACACACACACACACACAGGACAGATTACACCTGCTCCTCAAAAATACACCACTAAAACTTTCATTAATATTTTCTTCTGAATGTTTCCCATCACACACACACACACACACACACACACACACACACCTGTCATAAGCACAGTTGGTGTTCTCGCTGACGGTCGTGTCCATTTTGTCTCTGATCAGCCAGGAGAACTTAGTGTCAGTGAACAGTCTGATTTTCTTCCTGTCGGCTCGGGTCAGGTAGGCGCAGGCGGCGTGGAAATCTCCCAGGAACATCACATTCTGCACACACAGACACACATCAATATACCTGTCAGTTTTTATACAAAACACACAGATCAGAGACCAGGACGGATAACATCAATGACAGAAAGTCCTGCAGCCTTCAGCTCTGTCCAGTCTGACGGTGCCTCAGTAACTGTTTCCTCACCGTGTTGTTCCATTTCTGGCTGATGTCCTTGAAGACCTCATAGAGGTTGTTGAGCTCCTGGATGGCCTGAGAGGAGTCGGTGTGGAGAGGAACCAGGATGAACTTCTTGATGGCTGCAGGACAGAGAGAAGGGTTAGGACCAGGACAGGGACCAGGACCGGGGCAGGGGCAGGGGCAGGGACAGGGACCAGGACCAGGGACAGGGACCAGGACCAGGACAGGGACCAGGACCAGGGACAGGGACAGGGACCAGGGACAGGGACAGGGACAGGGACAGGGACAGGGACCAGGACATGGACAGGGACAGGGACAGGGACCAGGACCAGGGACAGGGACAGGGACATGGACAGGGACCAGGACATGGACAGGGACCAGGACATGGACAGGGACAGGGACAGGGACATGGACCAGGACATGGACAGGGACATGGACCGGGACATGGACAGGGACATGGACCGGGACATGGACAGGGACATGGACAGGGACATGGACCGGGACATGGACAGGGACAGGGACCAGGGACCAGGGACAGGGGCAGGGACAGGGACCAGGACCAGGACCAGGACCGGGACCGGGACCGGGACAGGGACAGGGACAGGGACAGGGACCAGGACAGGGACAGGGACAGGGACAGGGTCCAGGACCAGGGACAGGGACAGGGACCAGGACCGGACCAGGACCAGGACAGGGACTGGGACAGGGACAGGGACAGGGACCAGGAACAGGACCAGGACCAGGACCAGGACCAGGACAGGGTCCAGGACCAGGGACAGGGTCCAGGACCAGGACCAGGGACAGGGTCCAGGACCAGGGACAGGGACAGGGACAGGGACAGGGACATGGACCAGGACATGGACAGGGACATGGACCAGGACATGGACAGGGACAGGGACAGGGACCGGGACCGGGACCGGGACAGGGACAGGGACTGGGACAGGGACCAGGGACCAGGGACAGGGACAGGGACAGGGACCAGGACCAGGACCGGGACCGGGACCGGGACAGGGACAGGGACAGGGACCAGGACCGGGACAGGGACAGGGACAGGGTCCAGGACCAGGGACAGGGACCGGACCAGGACCAGGACAGGGACTGGGACAGGGACAGGGACAGGGACCAGGAACAGGACCAGGACCAGGACAGGGTCCAGGACCAGGGACAGGGACCAGGGACTGGGACAGGGACAGGGACAGGGACAGGGACAGGGACTAGGGACCAGGGACAGGGACTGGGACAGGGACCAGGGACAGGGACAGGGACAGGGACCAGGACCAGGACCAGGACCAGGACCAGGACCAGGGACCAGGACCAGGACCAGGACCAGGACCAGGACCAGGACCGGGACAGGGACAGGGACAGGGACCAGGAACAGGACAGGGACAGGGACAGGGACAGGGTCCAGGACCAGGGACAGGGACCAGGACCGGACCAGGACCAGGACAGGGACTGGGACTGGGACAGGGACAGGGACCAGGAACAGGACCAGGACCAGGACCAGGAGCAGGACAGGGTCCAGGACCAGGGACAGGGTCCAGGACCAGGGACAGGGACCAGGACCAGGGACAGGGACCAGGGACAGGGACAGGGACAGGGACCAGGACCAGGACCAGGACCAGGACCAGGACCAGGACAGGGACCAGGGACAGGGACAGGGACCAGGACCAGGACAGGGACCAGGGACAGGGACAGGGACCAGGACCAGGACAGGGACAGGGACAGGGACCAGGAACAGGACCAGGACCAGGGACAGGGACAGGGACCGGGACCGGGACCGGGACCGGGACTGGGACTGGGACTGGGACAGGGACTGGGACCAGGAACAGGACCAGGACAGGGACTGGGACAGGGACAGGGACAGGGACCAGGACCAGGAACAGGACCAGGACCAGGAACAGGACCAGGACAGGGACTGGGACAGGGACAGGGACAGGGTCCAGGACCAGGGACAGGGACCAGGGACTGGGACAGGGACAGGGACAGGGACCAGGACCAGGGACAGGGACCAGGACCAGGGACAGGGACAGGGACAGGGACCAGGACCAGGAACAGGACAGGGACAGGGTCCAGGACCAAAGAATGACGGTGTATTTTGTCCTGCTGTGTGGCGGAGCTGGAAGATGGATTTTTGTGTTGTGTTGTGTTGTGTTGTGTTGTGTTGTGAGTCCACTGACCGGTGCCTTTGGTTTGGACTTGGATGACAAACGGCGACCTGGCGAAGGACGGTTTGTTTTGGTACTGATGCTGACTCATCACGGTCACCGACTCATTCCTGATTGGACCAGACGACACGGTGAAAAGGACGGCCGACTCCGCCCCCTAACTCCAGGGTAATCCAAAAATGGGCACAGAGGAGGAGCTGAGGCTCGAGTCTATGCCCCCACCTGTCACTCAAAGAAGCCACACCCCCAATTCTCCATAATTCAACCACACGGGAGTTATCCATCAGCCATCTTGGTGTTTTTAAGCAGAAGTGCAGTTTAAAGGTCCCACCTTCATCTGTGTTCATCCATTAACCAGCTCAGGTTCAGTCTCACCTGTAGATGAAAACGTACTGCTGCAGGTTGTTTGCGGACGTTCCCAGACCTTTACTGCTCACCGACTTGTAGAAATGGTCCTCTTCGTACCTCAACACAACACAAACACACAGCAAATGAACATTTAAGCGGCAGAGAATGGGGACGTGATTTTTTTATTTTAGAATCGTGATGTAAGATTCGTTGAGGAAATGTTTCTTCAGCTCCACTGAAGATGTTTCACTTTTCCTTTGCCATTTTTTTTCTTCCCACAACCCTCAAATCTTTACATCAGGCAGAAATTTCATTAATCAAGGTTAATTTTTGTGCTTTAAATTTGATGATTTAATCAAATCATCAATTGTCAGTAAAACCAATCACAAAGCAGCAGAATTTAATTGTTAGTTTTTGGACACAGCAGAACATGAACAATCCAGATTTGAATTGAATTAAATTAGGTCGACTTCCTCCAACCGAGACGTCTGAAATCTGACTGCAACCAAATATTAATGTATGATTTATTGATATTCATAGTTAAAGATCTTTTGGGGAATATGCCCACTGAAGCATGTCGCAGGCAGCTGGAGATATTAGTCTCTGTGGTGAAAGGTTTTATAGAACATAATCTAAATAAATATACTCTTAAAGTGTGAAACTGGGATTTCACCAACTCAAACTTGTTTTGTGAGTCTAGTTGTGGCATCTTGTCATCTTTAATTACTGATTTTTTAAAGTTTTCTTCCTCTTCTCAGATTCATCTTTGTACTTTTTGTAGTTTTTCCTCCACTGTGTCTGTCCTCAGTTAGCATGCTAGCACAAACAATCATCTTGATTTTGGATTCAAAGATGCTACCAACAACGTCTTGTTTACATAAATTAGCTGGTAATTTTAGTAGCAGGTCCGGCAAAATATTATTAAGATTACATGACAGAGAGATTTAGCCTAGCTTAGCACAAGGATAGAGGGAGGAGGAATCTGTTAGCCTTGGTCCATCAACATCACACAAAACAAAAACACAATCAATCAACTCCAAAGCTATCTCAATAACACGCTTCATGTTTTTAGCTAAGAAGCTAGTTTCTGGGTCCAGGGTACCGTTAACACAACAGTTAGCAGTAGTCAGTGAGACAGTTCAAGGTGAGCGGCTTTTAAGCCGTTTTCTTTTATATTTTGTGCTCAGCTGCATTAATCCTATTCCATATCTAATACTGACACACAGAGCTGTAGCTGTTAAGGGTAATGAAATAAACAATTGAATTCCAGTCTGGTCTGTTGAGACGCGCCTGGTCGACCGTCACATGACAGGCTGCCCTTTAATGAGTGACCATATAAAATACAGTGTTACCTCTTATTACAGGCATCAGGATTAGGACCCTGACAGGACCCTAACCTGTCAGTGTTCCTGTTGGAGGACAGCAGACACACAACGATTATATAATACCAATGAACAGGATGTGACAGCAGAGTTCCAATAATCTGCGTTTGGACACTTAGTTTTGGATCCTTTGCTTTGGTGGATAAAGTTTTGAATTGATAGAAATAAATATGTGAAACATGACAAATGGGAAGACGGGAAGTCACATATATCACAGAATCTCTCTTAAACCTCATTTTGGCTGTTTTACAGCCCTTTGGGTTTTCCTCAGAAAGCTGCTGCTCTGATTTTGACTTTACCTGTTCAGAGACCCCATCAGAGAGTTGATGGCAGTACCAGTGGAATCTCTGACGTCCTGCAGGAGACAGATGTCACAGCGAGAGACAATCTGCGGAGAGAGAGGCAGAAATAAACCTGCAGAGTTTCAGTCAATATTTCATTGGAGTCTGTTGATCATCCATCTTCTTCTTCTCCAGCTGATTAAACATGCTCTGACAGAAAACTGGACTTTTTGAACACAAAGTTTGTTTGTTGTTTTTGTGTTTGGGTGGAGAATTCCAGACGAGCCTCCACCCACTCTGTCCCAAAGGTAAGAAGATAAGAAACCTGGATCCTAAAACAACCTTAGCATCAGAAAACAAACACACTATCTGTGTGTGTGTGTGTCCTACCCGTGTCAGAGTGTGCATCACTCTGTAGTTTGAAGCTTTCTGTGGAGTGAACTCCTTCACATGGTAAGAGCAGATCCTGAATCCTAAAACTGTCCCAACTGACAGGAAGAGGAAGAAGAGAAGGAGAGGAAGATGAGTGGAGCGCCACCTCATGGCTGGACTGTGAAGAAAAGACACAACGTCATTGATGTCAGGCAAAGGGTTTCCTGTGGAGAGTCCAAAATAAAACAGCAGCAGCAGGTGCAGAAATGACTGTGAAGATGTTGTGGCAGAAAGAGGAATCGGTCCAGATTCACAGCGGCCTGACTAACAACGTAGTCAGAGACAGGAAAACCAACCTTACAGCACGTGACATGCCTTTTTATACTAAAGACAGGCTGTGTGTGTATGTGTGGTGTATTTCTCTCTTTCCAGACACCCCAGATGTTATCTGCTTCTTGTTTTTTTGTTCTGCACCAGTACAGGGCCTGGTGACGCCTGAACAGGACCCTGTCCTTCCCCTACAATGTTCTTGGTGAACTAGATTCAGTCCAAACTCATCCAGGATACAGCAACAAACACATGAGCGGGAAATCTGGTTAGTGTGTAATGTTAAACATTAACTGAACATGACCTTTCCTCTGTAAATGTTAGAAGAAGAAATGGACAGGTGACTGTGGCGGAGGAATGTCCCCGGTTGAGTAGTTTGACTGGTTTGACAGAAGAAGGACAGCCTGTTCAGACCTGAGACCCTTCAGGCGTTACACAACCTGTTTGCTATGACTGGCAAACTACAACATGGGAATGAGTAAGATCTACCTTTTAAAGAAATGATCACACATCTCTGTTGATATACGTGTGTGATTTCCTGTGGAAGGGTAAATGTGGTGATATTCTAATGTTCTCATTTTCTACTGATCCCATCTGTAGAAACGAAACCAGCACTGAGCATAAAGTTAGCAGCAGCCAAAGATCACTTCCTCCCCCACCTCACCGCTGGATCTGTGTTTTAACAGAATGTTGTATTTAGAAAAGATAAAAGAAGTCTGATAAGGCTGCCACATCTGTGTCCCAGACCACAGGAGAATGAAGAGAAACTACGAGTTCTCTGAAGCCAGAGAACAAACGTCCAGAGACAAGACAACAGAAAAGACACTGTCACAGTCTGTGACGGACAGCAGAGACCGCAGAGACATCTGGAGAAAAAATGCTGAATAATCAACTTTCACTCCTAAATACAACAATACAACAAGACCAGCCCTGACTCCAGGAGGAGCTGACTGAATGTTAATATCCCACAATGCATCAGTCAGGAAGATGAGGCGTCCAGCCATACACTGACTTTGACAGACCGAACCACCCAATCAGGAGAGAGTACAGAGCAGGTCAGTGAAGAGGGCCGACACTGAATCGTTGCTCTGCTCTTCTCTGTCTGCTTCTTTGGAGTTTCCTTCAAATCAAAAACGTCCTCAAAGATGGTCATTTGAGTCACATGACTGATGTGTGAGCACGCCATAAACAGTGACACCTAAACACAGTCCAACACACTGGAGAACACTGACCTGTGGCTCACTGTGTGTCTGTTAATGACTGATTGTTGTCAGTTTTACACTTCATGGAGAGACTGTATGTACAGTGGTCATATTAGTTAACACAAAGTTCAGTTGTGTGTCTGTGTGTGTGTGTGTCAGCCGCTCTCTACCCCTCCCAGGTCTGGATGTAGAGGGACCGGTTAAGTGACAATGAGTTGAGTGCAAACAGACACACACTTTAAGATCTCTCAGCTACCGTTCACTGTCCCAGCGGTTGGACAGCGCGGACTGTTTTGTGCTTTACTGTTTGTTTGGTTGTGCAGCTCTGTGTTGTGATATATCCGATTTTCCTTACCGGCTGAGTCACCTTCAGCACAACAGTGAACTCTGGGAATCAGACGTCTGACTGAATCCGTCCTCGGTCAGACACACTGTGGTTCATAGAAACTGGTATATTTGGTTTTTTTGGGGCAGAAGAAATATTTCCATGAAGAAAAACCTGTCGTTGAGTTTCTAAAGGAGATCAACCCTTCAAAATCCGACTGGAGAAGTTAAAATCAGGACCTTTAATTTACAATATGGGATTTTGATGACCCTTCAGTTTGTTTCACTAAATGGAAACACAAAACATCAGTGAGGAACTAATCTGACAGAATAAATTACTTTGACCAAACGATTACTTCAGTGTCATTCAAAATGTGTTAATCTTTAACAGCTGTTAGCTTCAATCATCACAGACATATTATGACCAACTTTCCAGCCCTGAACTTCTCCAATAAACTTCACATAGTCTTCCAAAGTCTACATGGATCAAACAGTCCGAGCGACCTTTGAACAGACTCTAACCTCTTCACAAAGCTTCTTAAACTGTCACACTTTTAGACCAAGCAAAGCTCAAATCACACAAACCTGAACTTTAAACATCTTAAAGTTCTATGTGTGTGGCTGAATTTTGAGGTAGTGCAGAGTTCACATTTTTGTGTTTCCTTTCACCAGAGCATGATATTGGCTTTTGAATAATTCACCAAAACTAAATTTCCACTGATTTTAATGATAGTCTGAAGGAACTGTGCTCCTGTCAGACGATGTTAAACAGTTTAAATGTTACAAAACCCAGGTGGAATTTAAAAGGAATAAGATTTTAGACAGAGATTTGAAACCAGTGCAGTCAGTATACTATAGTCACACAACAGCATTCACATGGTGACACACAGACCACAAAACTTCCTCTCCAAACTACCAAACACTCCAATATGAACACAAATGCACAGACACTGAGCCGGCCAGTCCCAGTTTGGGTGTCTGGAGCTGCTGCTTTTCTTACCTGTGCAGGTGAGCAGGCCGGCCGTGTGTCTTCTGCTGAGTGTGAACTGTTGCAGTTTCAGGGCGGTGGCTCTGAACCTGCTGATGCCACCTCTCACCACACCCCCTTCACAACCTCAACTTCCTGACTGTCAGGTTCGACACACCCTCCAACATGCATTCAAGGACCGCAGGAAAGGCAGGCATTCTTGGCTTAAATTGGGTAAGTACAAGTCCTGGCCTGGGTTTCCAGAAAGAAACAGCCGTCACCACGAAGAACAAGATTATGTTAACATCATCTAATGTCACATAAATAAACTCTGACACTGCTACACTTACAAAGTTAGAAGGCTCATATCCCGAAACCCAATCAGGGCCCAACAATTTCAGCTCTTTTCTTCCATGTGTATGAGTCTTGATGTCTCTACAGTGGACGCTGATGTGCCGTCCCCTTCTCTGCTGCCCATTGGTCAGCCGTGGTGAGTGCAAAAAAAGTCCTCAAAAGAGAGATGGCCAAGATGGCCGACAGAAGGCCGGAAGTGCAGCTCAGGGAAGGAATATCAGTCGCTTCCTTCGAATCTGGGAGACCCTGCAGGTAAAAGAACATGAACTTATTTCATTCATTGTTTTGTTAAAAACATATTTCAACAGTTAAAAGTCCAGCCTCTTGGACATGTCAACAACTCCTGGAGAGATGTGTCTTGAATTTTTTTTTTTTTTTTTTTTTTTTTTTTTTAATGTGTAGAGAGTAATAAAACACTGAGGGAGGTTTTCATAATCCATCCATGAAATGGTTAAAACATTCATATTAATTCTTCAAAATAGGACATCTGGAACTTTGTGATGTCACAACAAAGCCCCCAAGCCCCGCCCACCTGGACCCACCTTCCAAACTTGATTTGGTTTTTCTGTGTATTTGCTTAAAATCTGCTATCTTCTCATTGGCCCACTCAGAAAACAGTCAGCCAATCAGACGTGAGGATCTGATCCTCTCTTCTGAAGGAGGGACATTTTCCCATCGACTTCAACGCAGTCTGACTTCTGTTGACAGCCTCCTGATGGTCAGCAGATAGAAGTCAGCTTTAAGACTCTTCAGCTCTGGCCTCACTTTTCAGACCCAGAGTCCGGGTCCAGGTCTGTGTTTTTATTAAAAGTCTCCGGAGGGGGACCCAGCCGTCCCCCCGGTTCCATGCTGATATCCCGGCTGCAGGGGGCCCTCTGCCGGCCCCGGTGGGGCGGTGCACCGCCGTATATGGACCGTGTCCGACATGTGAGCCGTCCCTCCCCAATGCAGACTCAGGAACCAGGACTCAGGATTCAGGACTCAGGAATCAGGACTACCTCGGTCCGCTGCCGGGACCCGGTCCGGCCCGGAGCGTCTAGGTCTGCATGTCCCAGCCGGGATGGAGTAGGAGCAGCGGGGACAGGTCGGCTCTCGGCCCCGGGGTGAGCGTCCGGCGGCCGGACACTAACTTGTTAGCATGTCCGCTAACTTTCTGTCGGCTAACGGGTTCAGCCGTCCTTAGGTCCGGTTCGGAACGGTTCGGAACGGTTACCGGATCCCGGTGAACTACCGGGACTTGGCTCTGAGTCCCTTTGGCTCCGGTACCGGCTAACGGTTTAACGGTCTTACGGTCTAACGTCTGGACCGCGGTCCGGTTCTGACGTCACTCCACCGTGAGCTAACAGTTAGCCGTTAGCTTCGGTTAAAGTTAACCAGCTGAAGTTAAACTGGTCAGTGTGAGGCGTTCAAGGACGCTCCGGAAACTGCCCCTTCTCCTTCTCACTTTTGTTTTTGTTTGTTTGTTTGTTGTTTGTTTTACAATCACAACCATTTAAATGGAAATAAGATAAGACCATTAGCATTACATTAATAATTATATGAGTGATTAAATGATCTGGTTGTGGTGCGTTGTCGGCTGGTGTCATGTTGACATTCTCAGTTATGAGACAGCAGTTTTCTATAAGATGCAAATAACTGATTTAACGAGTCAACAGCCAACAGCTGATTACTGCAGGCCAAAAGGTAAAGATCAATAAATTCAAAATTTAGTTAAACATTTTCCTTTTACACCTTTCTGAATGTGAAGATGGTGTTTAATGTGTGTGTCCATAGGAGAGAAATTGGCAGTAATACACACGCAGCTACGCAACAACACACAAGGATTTCATCCACCAACAAACTTTAAACAAGACAACTTTGTTTAGGTTTTTATGACGCTACTTAAAGAGCTGATGAAATATGTCTTTGACCTCCTTATTGAACTTAAAAATATTAGTTTCAAAGACAATTAACATAAAAATCAAAATGTGAAAATATTTCTTTGAACAAAAGCCTGAAAACAAATGACCATAACCACAGCAAAGAAAACAAACAAACAAACACACAACAACATGGCCATTTTAACCCCGATGTTGGTAATTTATGACTTTAAACATCCACAGACATGTCGACCCGGTTTTGTTTGTAAGTGGACGGTGACGAATCGTAAACGTGGCTGCTTTTGGAGCCAGAAATCCAGAATCGCCGTTGATCAGTGACTGATGGAGTGAAAACTGCTCACGACTGATGTTTTAAAGACAGGAAGTGAACGAACATCAGACATTCCCCTCCAGCGGTTCACATCTGGGACTGAATGAGCTGAAAACCCTGAAAAGTGTGGATGAAGCTCTGCAGGCTTTGTTTTCCTGGCTTCAGGCTGACTTAGCAGGCAGCTGTATTATTAATGTGTGACATGATTTCCATTGAGAGAGGCTGCCAGCTCTGAAACCGGAGCCAGCTCAGCCTGCTGCTCTGAAGGTCTGTGTTTGTGGAGCTCAGATGTGATCAGACAGTTCTTCAGTGACCTGGACTGAAGAAGTGAAGGTGTCGATCTTTACTGTGAAGCTTTTAACACTGTGGAGAAGAGTCGGAGTACAGAGCAGGTCAGCTAAACACACTGGAAGCATGTGGGTGGGGCTGGGGGCGGGACTGATGACTGAGCTACCTGTAGACTGTATGGACCTTTGACAGCAAACATTTGGCATCTTTTCTTTAAAAAGGTTGTTGCACCATAAAGACCTTCGACCTGTCTGATTTGTAACGTCTGTGCCTTCAACTCAACTAATCCAGATGATTGACGTCCTCTGTCCTTTCTGCAGCCACCCCCCTCCCCTGGCACTGGCCAGGTAGCATCATGGCGTCCCGGCTGCTGGACCGTCTGAAGCGCTCGCTGTTTAAAGATGGTCAGGGGGTGGGGCCAGAGCAGGAAATTGGAGGCGGGGAGGAAGAGGAGGAGGTTGATGTGGACCGTTTGGAGGCGGAGCTGGTGGAGGAGGACGAGTGTGTAACCGATCGGCTCGGAGGGACGCTGTGCTTCGACAGCGGAGGAGGAGGAGGAGTGGAGGACTGCGCCGAGGGCGAGGGGTCAGGTCCGGACAGCGACTCTGACTTCCTGGGAGAGTCGATGGAGGAGGGGCTCAGCAGCACAGGTGGGGAGAGGTTCACCTGAGAGAGGACGATCAGATCTATACTGAGATGGTTTAAAAATACAAATATATCTTGTAATGGTTACAATGCTTCAAAATAAAATACCCTATCTTGTTAATGTGTTTCACTTCATCTTTGGTGATCATCTGGTCTGCGTCGTCAGCGGCAGCTTCAGGTTGATGCAGGTCAAAGGTCGAGCCAGTCACAACTGCCTTCATCGGGTTGACTCTGAAAACACCCTGTGGGATGAACAAACCCTCCATCCATCTCACCTGTCCGTCCACCTGTCTCATGCAGATACCAGTCCTGTGGGCGTGTCGCCGGTCGGCCCCTCCCCCTCCTCCCTGCTGACCCGTCAGCTTCAGGAGAGCTGGCGGAGCCTGCGTGGACTCACAGGAGGAAGTCCCGCCCCCTCTGGGAGGCGGCTGACGGACAGCTTGTTGTTTGAGGTGACCGACGCCAGCGTGGTGCAGGACGGCTCCTCTAAATACGTGGTGAGTTCAGTTCCTCATGTGAAACAGAGAACTGAGCGGTGAAATGAACGTTTTGTCTTCAGGTTTCTGAGGAACCAATTAGAAACAAAATACTGAACTGAATCTGAACTGAAAGTTACAAACAGCCTCTCTGAGAATTTGAACCTGAACCTGACTGAATTTAAATTCTGTAAAACTCTTTTCGTCCTCATGAGTCTGAACTTTAACAGCAGGAGGTCTCTCTGGTTTATTTCCGGTGTGTTTTGCGATGGATGCGTCTGATTGCTCTGTTTTTCGGCGAGTCCTCGTGAATGCAAAGAACAAAACGAGGTTTGTGGTTCATCTCTCTCCAGCTCTACACCGTCCACGTCATCCAGTCCGGCGGCAGCGACAAGACTCCCGCCATAATCACCCGCCGATACTCCGATTTCCAGCGCCTGCACGCCACGCTGCGTCGTAATCATGGTGACCAGATGGATCGTGTCTGTTTCCCACGTGAGTAGGAGTGATGTCGTCGGTGGGGTGGAGAGGGTCGGACCAGCAGCCTGAACAGCTCGTTGTTGTCACTTCAGGAAAAAAGCTGCGCAGGAACTTCACAGCGGAGACGATCGCCAAGCGGAGCCGGGCGTTCGAGCAGTACCTGTCTCACCTGTGTTCGCTGTCCGCCCTGCGGGGGGCGCCGTGTGTCCGGCACTTCTTCTACCTGACGGACCTGCAGATGGGGCAGCTGCTCATCAGGTACCCAACACACACCTGACAGAGGGGCGGGGTTATTCCATGTTTTAACAGTTCCCAGAGGAAACACTTTAACAGAGATGATGATCGGAGGGAAACATCACTCAGAACTTCAAAATGCTTTTATTGTGAAAGTCTTTCGACTCCCTGCTGATCTTCATCTTCAGCTCCTTCCTGTGTTTGAAGACGGTCTCAGCCAATCACAGAGCTACAGGTCGACTGGAACTGCTGCTGACATCATACGATAGTATGATCAGATATATGACGATATGAATGAGCTGAAAACGAAACATAAACATCAGATCGTTCAGGTCTCAGGGACGATGGGCCTTCATCCCTCCCCAGATCAAAGGGAAACAGGATCAGGACTGTCTTCAGCAAACAGGCAGAAAGATGAATGATATCATTTAAAACTCTGTCCTCAGGCAGGGATCAGGTCTGGATCAGGTCTGGATCGGGTCTGGATCAGGTCTGGATCGGGTCTGGATCAGGTCTGGATCGGGTCTGGATCGGGTCTGGATCAGGTCTGGATCAGTTCTGGATCAGGTCTGGATCGGGTCTGGATCAGTTCTGGATCAGGTCTGGATCGGGTCTGGATCAGGTCTGGATCGGGTCTGGATCGGGTCTGGATCAGTTCTGGATCGGGTCTGGATCGGGTCTGGATCAGTTCTGGATCGGGTCTGGATCAGGTCTGGATCGGGTCTGGATCGGGTCTGGATCAGTTCTGGATCAGTTCTGGATCGGGTCTGGATCAGTTCTGGATCGGGTCTGGATCGGGTCTGGATCGGGTCTGGATCAGGTCTGGATCGGGTCTGGATCGGGTCTGGATCAGGTCTGGATCAGTTCTGGACTTGGTAGAGTCCATGAATGCCTCCTGCTCCAGATGGCAGCTGGAGTTAACTTACAGGGTTTTAATTTAAAATGAAACGGAAGGCCTCTGATTTAAAACACAAATTTAACATTTAACTGAGATTTGAACTTTCCTGAACGTTCCAGAACGTTCCTGCAGAATCATCTTTTGGTTTGTTGAAGAGTCTGTTTTTTTTTTTCGTTGAGGGTTGGACAGTACCAGGAGGCTTTGGGTCCGCTGCTCAACGCCAAGAGGCTGCAACAAAAACTGGGCTGGGCAAGTTACTACGACAACCAAGCTCAGGCCCCGCCCCCACCCCCCTCCCATTGGTTCTTCACTCTGGTGGGGCTGTTGTGCTGTTTCCAAGAAGTGGACCAGCTGGAGGAGGCCCGGGATCACTGCGACCTGGCTATCCGGGTCTTGATGCCCACTGAGGCTCAAGCCGACGCTGAGGACAAGCCCCTCCCTCTCCAGGATAAGCCACACCCACTGACTGAGAACCCGCCTCTCAACAGGCCCCACCCACTGCTCTTGCCTTTGTTACGGGCGGTGGTTCGGTTGTCATGGCAGACAGGAAAGGACAAACGGCAGTGGGAGGAGCTTCTGCGGCATCTGGAGGAGCAGTGGGCGGAGCTAGACAATCAGCCAACCATCAAAGAGTTCCTGGTAAAACACAGTCTGGGGGAGGGGGAGGGGGAGGGCTAGACCGACACACAGGTTAATCACATGACACCACGACTGAACGTCAACAATCGAACACAACAGTACCGTTTGGATTTATAACATTTAAATGAGAACATGTCATTTACAGAAAAAATATTTAGATGAATTTCAAAAGTAGGAAAAAAGGTAGCGACATCTCCGGAATGATTCGTTTCTTTAGGAATACCGAAAATATAGTTTGAAAATTTGAATATTTCATGAAAAGAACTCAATATTTCAAAAATAAATTACATTTATTTAGAAGTAATTAAAATTTGACTGATATGACACAGAAAAAGTCAAAGCACTTGAAGAAGAATAGAGAATGCAGTCGTAATATTACAGGAGGAGGCTGAAATATAAAAAACCATCATAAAAGAAAATGATTTCAAGAAATCAATTCCAGATGCTGTGAGAAGAAATTGTGATGAGGAAACATTGTCCAACGTGATGTAAAGTTCTATTTCTTTATTAAATTTGAACTATATTTTGTATTTATATTCAATCATTTCCTATTTAAATATAGTTGTAATATTACAAAATCTTTTATTCTTCAAAAGTGAAAATGTTTAAGAATGAATTGGTTGAATTTGGTCTAATTAACACAGTTAATATGTTTCTCCAGACGTACGTTACACAACTTCAGTGATAGCCACCGGTCTTTACTAACATTTAGATTTACTTTTATCAAAGTACAATTTTTTTGGTCAAAATATTACAGCTTCATTCTCAAATATTATTCTGTGTTCATTCTACCATGAGTTCATCATTAGTGTGTTCAGGCGTACCCTAAAAGCCTTAAAGCAGCTCACTTACACTCCGATGCTTCTTGGTTCCATTTGAAACAGTTTCAACACTGTTGTTTTTTACTTTGAACTGATTTACATTGACGGACTTCTCGGACTGAACAGGTCAGAGACCGCCATGTTCTGGTCTCCCACACAATCTAAAGGTAGGAGTTACTATGGCGATGGCTAAAGCTCCTCCCACTCCACTGAGGCTGCGTGTTACAGCCGGGACACCCCGATGACATCACAGGCTGTGATTGGCGGTTTCTGTCATCAGCTGTGTTAAGGGAAGACACATCTATCAAAGATGGCGTCGCTGCTACGAGCTCACGGCTGATTCCAGCTGATCACTTCCTGCGTTTGATGCACTTTCAGTTTAAATGTTGGAGGGAAACTGTTTTCAGACAGATTTTTAAAGGTGCCATGTCTGAGTCTTTTTTTTTATACGAAGTGTGAACTCTTTTAGTAAAAACATGTTGGATGGGGTTTTTTGCTCCTCAGGCTGATTTAAGGCTGTTTGATTCTTCTCTGTGCTGCCGTCTTGTTTCTGTCGCCCCCTGCAGGTCAGTCAGGGACCGTTAGCTTACAGGAACACAATTAAACAAGTGCAGGTCAAAAACCTCAAAGAGGAACTTTAAAGGGCCGTTTGTGAGCTTTCTCTGCTGCCGTCTGAACCTTTACAACATAAAAGCTTGTGAGCTACTTTGGGCTAATGCTAACGTTAGCTTTGTAGCAGTGGCCAAACTTCTGAACGTCTGACGTTCAGTTATTGTTCTGAACCGTCCGTTCATTATGAAGCATCATCATCATTACTGAATGTTTGAAAAAGTGATTAAATTTAACACACAGAAAACAATCAAAACGAACAAAAACCACATAGAGGACACACTCCGACCCCGTGGTGATGTCACACTGATCTGAGCTGCTGATTGGAGGAAAAGAAAAGGCCAGTACAATCACAGGAAACACAAACATTTAGCTTCATGTACAAACTGCTCTGCTGCTGTTACACAACAGTGTGTAGTAAGTGCTTCTGTTTAAAGTTTAAAAGCATTTATCTTGCGTGTCTCTGTTGTGTTACTTTTCTTATGAAGACACAACAGCTGAACCGTGAAACACAAACTCCTTCATTTAACTTCCACAATCCTCTAAAATCTTTTTTGCGAAGTTGCATCACAATCAAGTTACAAAAACAGCACCAAACAGGTCCTGGGAAACCTGGACTCAGTGGAGAGTGTTCAGGGTGAAGTGGTCTCGACGGGCTCAGAGAGGTCCAGAACCAGCTGAGCCGGCCTCCAACTTTAACTGTCATGCTGCTAAAAAAGCTGTTTACTTCAAGGTCACATTCTTCTCCTGTAAAAATGAACCTGTTGTGGTGATTTTTGATCAGATTTTGCACGCTGTCTTTTCCTGTGGAACATTTTTAAGGTGGACTTTAAGGTGGACATGTAGCGTCGCTGCCTCTCAGAGCTCTCACACGTATATTTTCAGCTGTATTTTATGGAATAAATTTGATTTGAAGTCCAGATCTGTGTCGTCCTGTTTGATCAGAGCTGATGACCACGATGAGGAGGAAGATGCGTTCAATGACCATAACAGAAAAAGGACAGTTTAGCTCTACACCACGGATTTATTTTTGGTTTTCTATTTGTCTGAATTATTGCGTATCAGCTTTCATTTTGTTCAGAGGAATGTCTCGAAAAACTCCAATACCCATGATCCTCTGCAGGTGGCTGTAAAGCTGCTGGGTGGCCGGCAGAGGGCGCTCTGCCTCGGCTCGTGTCACAGTGATGACACAGTTTGATGTTTGGAGAACACAGGAGGCTCAAAGCAGTCCAGCTTTTATTACAGCATGAAAATAGATTCTAAATAAAACACGTCTTCGGTTTCTGATGGCGGCCGACTGGGCCGGTCCAGGAGGTTTTAATGTCGCTGCTGCAGCTTCCTCTCTCTGCACAGCTGACGAGTGTTTGCTGTAAATAAGTCCCATCATCCTCCACAGCACATCACCATGGTGACAAGGCCAAGAGCTGAGACATCAGCTGCCGTAGAAACGCCGGTTGCTGTAGCAACGGTCAGAGAGCAGGACTGGAGCGCCAGCTTGGCTGTCAGGTGGAGGTGTGAGGTCCAGACTGCAGAGAGCCGTCACTCATCGCTCTGTGATGAAACAGAAAACTGAACCAACTGAACTTTAACTTCTAACCGATGAGTCCAACAGACGTTAAGGTGATTCATCGATCCGCCATTTTCACCTTTACACAGACCGGGGTGCATTATGGGAAGAAGACCAGTCTGATGCTTTGGACAATGTCCTGCTGGGAAACCTCGAGTCCAGGTCTTCATGGAAGC
Source organism: Remorina albescens (assembly GCA_034769265.1). Classification (NCBI taxonomy): domain Eukaryota; kingdom Metazoa; phylum Chordata; class Actinopteri; order Carangiformes; family Echeneidae; genus Remorina; species Remorina albescens. The sequence continues at coordinate 589,487 of CM068482.1, read as the reverse complement.
AGCAGGATCAGGCTCCCTGTCTGAACGATGTTCAGAAGGTCTGAGGAACAAAGACCAGGTCACGGTGTTGACTCTGCTCCAAATCCTCCAGATCTGAATCCAGTCCAGCATCTGGGGGATCAGCTGGACCAACAAATCCAGATCCATCAAAGCACCACCTCACAACTTCCAGATCCCCCAGCTCAGCTTCAGAGGTCTACAGGAGTCCAGATCTCCAGGAACAGGATCAGGATCAGGCGGTCTGGATGTTCTGGCTGATCAGCTGGAGGAGAAGTTTAAAGTTTCCTCAGTTCATGAATGATCATATAAATTGATGGAAACGTCTCTTTTTTCTGTAATTCAAACCTAATTTCATGGCTCAGGAAACAAATAGTGAACTTGCAGCTCTTCAGAAATAGAACACTTGATTTTATGGATCTGTGATCTCCAATTTATTTCCAATTATTCTCCAGCAGAAATCACAGTTTGGTGTTATTTCTGAAGCTGCAGCAGCTCATCAGGACGATAAAGTCAATCATTCATTTTAACTGCAGCTTCATTCTGCAAATCTTTAATACGAATTCAAATGAACACGACAAATTAAATTCATCTCTGTTTTCAGGAGATTGTAAGAAATGATCTGGTGTAAAAGTTTTAATTCCTGATGAAAGTGAAGTCACTTTAAAGTCTGCTTCACAACAGTGAAGTTTAGATTTCACACTTTACGGACGTGGAGATTCAACGACCTGCAGCTTCACAGACACACACATCTGTGGTTGCACACTTCCTGTATCGTGAGCTCAGCAACACACAAACACACACAAACCCGAGCACAAGACGTCACAGCGTTGTCGTACAAACAACACAACAGTCGCAGGTCGTCCTGGTTATTTCTGACCGCCTCAAAGAAACAACACGTCGATGGTGACGCACTCTTCCACCGTTTTCCAACTTTAAGGAAAAGTCTGATTTTTATTCCAAAATATTTAAACTGAAGTCTATCGTCGGATCGTCTCCTCCTGAAACTAAAAAGAAGAACACAACTGTTTCATGTTGACAACAAAAGAAAATCAAAGTGACTGTTTGCTTTTAGCGGAAATACATTGATATTATTATTATAATATATGAAATGCCTTCAGGCCCCGAGTCACTTCCTCCAACAAAAGCTTCATCATCAGCACATTTGTATTTGAAATTTTTCTTTATTAGTTGGACATTTTAATGTGGGACCTGCTGGACTCTCGTGGTCTGTCGGGGTTCAGCCTCAGAGGATCATGTTCTGTTTGTGGAGACGAAGCAACTCGAAGTGTTTTCATGGGTTTTGGGAACGATGGAGCCCAAAAGGATGAAAATCTTCCCTGTCAGTTTGAATCCACTGATGTTCGTTTCGTTGACAAAAGAAAACACTGAATCCTCCAAAAAATAAATCATCATATTCTAAAGAAGTTTTCAAAATCAAGACCGTTTGAATCGTGAAAGAAAATCTTCAGTTCATCCAACGATCAAACGAGTCCAATCGATTTTATTGTTTCCAACCTGAGCTCCTCAGTCAGAGGCTCTTTGGGACGAAGCTGTTGTGTTAACGGTGAGTTAGCATGCTCGGGCTACACTGTGAGAGGAAACCGTCTTAATGCAGCAGAACACTCAGACGGCGGTGAAAAGACTGAATGAAAGCAAACAGAAGAACAAAACGTAAAAACCAAAATCTCCTGTTACATCGTTTAGTGTTGGCTCATCCAGATTGTCCACAGACCAAAGTTACACAACATCTTAGGCTGAACAACACAAACAAGTTAGTATCAAACTTTATATTCTCTTCCTCTCAACACACACAGACACACACTCGGATATTCAGTCAGCTTGGTGTCTTCAGGATTTCTCCTCCTGCTCTGACAGAATATGAAAATAAATCAATTTTTTTTTGACATTTAACAAAATTGCATTGAATGCGTTATTACATCAAAACGTTTAACCCTGATTGACATTTCTCAGTTTTTTTAAGGTGCCTTCATTCTCCCTACTGACCATTAGGGGGTGAAAAAGGAGTATTGTATTGTATTGAGACTATATTGAAGTCTATGGGAAAAAATCCCCCCTTCTCTTTTGATTTATTGGTTATTTAGTTTTTTTCTGGTTTCACAAACCAAAATGGCAGACAGACAAATTACAAACTGAAGCTTCAGAACAAACCGGGTGACTTCACAGTTGGTTGACGCTTAAATGTGATGACTAATTTCTGTCTGATCATCTGATTGGTCCAATAAAAGTCTCTTTTAGTCATTTGAAGGTTAAAACTAAGGATTGCTGGTCTCTGGCTGACTTCCTCATTGCGTTACTCCCAACATTGTGAGGAGTGTTGTTGCGTTTCATGTTTCTTCATGTTGACACTTTAGATGCTCATATTTTAAATGTATATGTTCAAAACAAATTTCACATTAAAGGAACAGTTTCACATTTTTCTAAAGTCCTTAACGTCGATGCCAGAATCTTCACAATTACGCCGGCGTGATCAAATCACATGAGTGTTTGAAGGCGTCACAGTGTGAAAACAGCCATCATCTTCTGTCCAAAGTGCTGACATGCTGACGAAGGAGTGAAGATATTTGATATCGTAGATTAATTAAAGCAAAACCAAAAGAATTCAGAAACAGAGGAAGTATCCTGAGAGTCAAAGGGTTAAATATAAAGCTACAGCCAGCAGCTAATTAGCTTAGCTCTGTGAATTAATGTGTGATATCGCCGTTATTTTGTCTGTACAAAATCAGTTGTGGTTTTATTGCGCGGTTAGCTCCTGCTAAGCTAACCGCCGCGGCTGTAGCAGCATATCTTCAGGTTATTCTCTGACTCAGTGAATTCATGTCAAACGATTCCATTAAAATAAAATTTGTGGTTTTTGATTTCTGACCATCGTTTGCTGAACAAAACACCAGGAAGTGAAAAGGAACCTTTCAGAATAAAAGAGACTTCGTGCTGGGTGGTTTTTTTATGCTTCAGAGTTCAGGAGGCCGTTTGAGCCAACAGAGAAGATTTCTGCCGTTTTCTGGTTCCACCTCCACATTTTATGGCACGGAGACAAAAACGAAGGCAGCGAAGCAGAAAAAAGAGGTGAAGTCTGACAGCAGTCAGACGTCTGAGCCATTCAGACTTTAAGATTGTCACACTTGATGATTTATGTTCTTTTCAACATTAGCGCGGATCGATTCTTTTCCTCCTGAGCTCCACTTTAATTATCTTTGGCCACGTTTTTACCTTCTTCCATCCTTCCTTTATTTCAGCGTCAGCAGTTTGAGTCCTGCTGACTCAGCGAATCACAGATCCGGATTCTCGAAGTGGAAATCTACTTCATCATAGTTTCTACTCTGAGTTTGTGCAAACGTTTAGTCAAAAGGTGTGTAAAGTATTTTAATGAATCCACTGAGAATCAACAGTCAGCAATTGTTTGTCGACGCTCAGCTCCGTTTAAAAAAATCAAGATGGCCGATCGCAGGCTGACACTTAAATTTATTTATCGGAGAAGACACAGGAAACTTTATTCCCATTTAGCTTCAGTGCTAAATTGGAGAATGCTAATTTGTTGTGAAATGTATTTCTGCCGAGTGAAACTGGATCCAAACGAACTGATTCACTGCAGACTGGACCAGAGGACCGGATCCCAGGTTTTCCTGTTGATGGTTTTGGATCCGACGCAGGCAGGAAGTCCTGATATCCTCCAATCAGAACGTCAGAAGTTGACCTGAATGATTTTTCCCTTTTGGTTCCTGACAGTTAAATAAACGTTTCAACAAATGAACGCAGTGAGAAATGTTGAGATATAAAAAAAGGAGTTAACTGAACAAGCTGATGTCGGCCATGTTTGTGTTGGACTGTCTGAGCTGTGATGTGACGGAAGTGGTTGTCCGGTCAGACGGTGGTGACGGACAGCAGCGGACTCGGACACAGCTGACTGTCGCTCTCCACTCGGGTCCCGTGAGTCAGAAGCTCCTCCACCGTCGTCCAATCATCCAGCAATTTGCTGTTTCTCAGCCGGTTCTGCTTCATGTGGCTGAGCTCCAGAACCGTCTGCGACGACATCGACCCCTGAAGCCCCCCGGCCTGCTCCTCGCCCCCTCCTCTCCTTTCTCGGTGTTGCCGTGACAACGCCAGGTGGCGCCTCCTCTCCGTCCGACTCCAGTATCGCCCGGCCAACCGGCCCTCTTCCCCTTCGTCCTCCCCCCCTCTCTGCCCTTCCCCCCGCATCTCCTCGTCAGTTGTGACCTCACTGCGTTCCCTGGCCAATCGGTGAGCCCGGGCTCTGAGCAGCTGATTCCTGACGGACTTCTGATTGGACAGTCTGGAGCGCGGGGAGGGTGGAGAACGAGGGTTTCGGTGTGGGGGTGCGCCCAGTGTGCTGTAAAAAGGAACTGGGGAGCCTTGAAAGTTACCGGAGCGATTCCCGAGAGTCTGCACTCCCTGGAAGTCCGAAGCTCCACTGGATCCTGATCCCGGACTCTTAGAGAGCGAGTCCTCCTCCCTGCTCCGGTTGGACAGGCTGGTCCTGTCGATGCTCAGGTGGCTGTTGGGGTGGCAGTTACTGGGGTAACTGGCCCTGCTCCTCGGCCCCAGGGTGCTGCTGGTGGCGCCCGGTTGGCTTGTCTGGAGTTTAGTTCTCAGGGCGTTTGGGTCGGCCATGTTGGGGTGACTGGCCCGGCGGCGCCGCTGCCCCTCGCTCAGATCTGTGATTGTTCGGCTTCGTCCCGGAGTGTCGATGGTCCCGCCTCCTCCCTGCTGCTGCTCCAACCACTGCGCCCTCCGCTGGCAGGGCTCAGTACGACAACCTGTGGACAAACACAGCAGAGCTTTACACAGACACCTGGGATTAATGGGATTAATGGGATTATTGGGATTACTGGGATTAATGGGATCGTTAGTGTCCCAGTAGCTGTTTGTTTCCGGCTCCCAGCTGATTAAACTATCATTAGCCATCAATACTCACATCAGCACTGAACCACGACAGTCTGGTTCAGTTCTGTGGCCTCAGATGAAAATTTAAGGAAAAGTGGCTCTTTATTTACCGATGGAAGGGGAAGGCGGCGAGCGGTGGCGAGGTAAGGTCGGACTCCGCTCCGCTCTGTGGAAGTGGACTGTTGTGGTCGTGCTGTTACCCACAGTGCAGCAGGACGCCTGTGGGGCTCCCGGGTGAGTCATGGGGGTTGTCTCCGGGATGGACTCTAAATCCCAGCGTCCTCTCTGCTCTCGAGGGGAGTGGCCTGAGCGGAGATGGTGAGCTTGCCGGTGTCCGTGGCCTCCGTGGATCTTGTGCAGGCGCCTGTGCTCCCCGGTGCTGACGCTGTGGAAGCCCGAGTCGCTGGGCTCTGAAGAGATCAGGGATTCGGAGGAAGAGGAGGAGCCTTGGGAGGAAGGGGTGTGGCCCGGCAGCGACGACATGGCATCCGTCTCAGCCTCCGAGAAGGTCACCCGATGGTGAGGGCTGTCGGGGCCGCAGCCCAGCCCGCTGTCGAGCTCGCTGACAGGAAGGTATCCCAGAGGATGATCGGACCGCCAAGCTGGACGATAGTCCGACTGAAGACACAGAGACAGATGTGTTAACTTTGTCCAAATAGTTTAAAACTCTTACAGAAACAGAAAAAATGGACCATCGTTTTAAAAATGAACATCATGTTGTATTGAAGACCATAAACTCATCAGGAAAACGTTTACTGAGGAGGAGGAGGGACATTTTCCCATAGACCTCAATATAAAGGAGGAGGAGGGACATTTTCCCATAGACCTCAATATAAAGGAGGAGGAGGGACATTTTCCCATAGACTTCAATATAAGGGAGGAGGAGGGACATTTTCCCATAGACTTCAATATAAAGGAGGAGGAGGGACATTTTCCCATAGACTTCAGTCTAAAGGAGGAGGGACATTTTCCCATAGACTTCAGTCTTGGCCCAGAGGACTGAACGTACCTGTCTGCTGAAGGTCTTATGCTCCACCTCCTCAGTGTCGTAGCATCCAATCAGACAGCTCTCTGAGTTCGGCTGGTAGGCCGACATGTCTGGACCCTGATCCAGAATCAGATGGTCAGATTAGAGTCCGTTTACGTGAAGACCATAAAAGTTCAGCAGAGAAACCGGATCACCTGGTAGTCCAGCCGGTCCAGGTGGTCTAAGCTGTAGGACACGCCGGGCAGGTAGTTGTTAGCCGGGTGTTGGTCGTTGGCAGGTCGGGGCAGGTAGCCGTTAGGAGGATAGACATCAGGTGACATCATCATTCTCCCATTGGCAGGGTACAGGTCAGGTGACACAGTCATGTGACCGTAGTAGGGCCTGGAGAAAGTGATGAATGAGTGTTAATGAGGCGAACCCTCCTGATCACAGATGTCTCCATAACAACGCATGGAAACTACAGCTCGCCCCCCGTCCAACCCTTTTGACCTTTGACCTTCCCGAGCCACCTACCCTGGTCTGTAGTCTCCCTGGGCGTCCTCGCCCTCCATCAGTCCCATGGCTCTCAGAGCGTCCCAGTGTCTCTCCGTCGGAGCGCCGCACTCCATCGCGCAGCGGGAATGCCGCCTCCTGTGACCCCGCCCCCTCCTCCCCTCCGCCTGCACGCTGATTGGCTGGCCGTACTCATCCACGAAGCGCGGCTCCTCTCGGCGTCGGTGACGCGAAGGTTCGTGAGTCTTGGCCTGATGAGACAGTTAAGACCTGAACGTTCGTTTTAAAACATCTGGACTCAGATTTTTCTGTTTCTGCTGCGAAACCTTCTGAACAGAAGCAGCGTCATCGATCTGATCAGGTTTGTTGTGACATCACAAAGTCCCAGAAGTCCTGACGGCTCGTTTTAAGGTTCAGGTTCTGAACCCAGACTGTGAAGGTTTCTCTGAGGACTGACACTTTAACTGGATTAATACAGAACCTGGACCTGGTTTAGAGTCAGAGACCACATGGAGGTCTACCTGTAGACCTTTAGACCACATGGAGGTCTACCTGTAGACCTGTAGACCAGCTGGAGGTCTACCTGGAGAACTGTAGACCACATGGAGGTCTACCTGTAGACCTGTAGACCAGCTGGAGGTCTACCTGGAGAACTGTAGACCAGATGGAGGTCTACCTGTAGACCTTTAGACCACATGGAGGTCTACCTGTAGACCTTTAGACCACCTGGAGGTCTACCTGTAGACCTTTAGACCACATGGAGGTCTACCTGTAGACCTTTAGACCAGATGGAGGTTTACCTGTAGACCTTTAGACCACCTGGAGGTCTACCTGTAGACCTTTAGACCACATGGAGGTCTACCTGTAGAACTGTAGACCGGATGGAGGTTTACCTGTAGACCTTTAGACCACATGGAGGTCTACCTGTAGACCTTTAGACCACATGGAGGTCTACCTGTAGACCTGTAGACCAGCTGGAGGTCTACCTGTAGACCTTTAGACCACATGGAGGTCTACCTGGAGAACTGTAGACCGGATGGAGGTCTACCTGTAGACCTTTAGACCACCTGGAGGTCTACCTGTAGACCTGTAGACCAGCTGGAGGTCTACCTGTAGACCTTTAGACCACATGGAGGTCTACCTGTAGACCTTTAGACCAGATGGAGGTCTACCTGTAGACCTTTAGACCACATGGAGGTCTACCTGTAGACCTTTAGACCAGATGGAGGTCTACCTGTAGACCTTTAGACCAGATGGACCTTTAATATCGTGTTCAGTCTTCTTGGTAGTTAAACTAAACTCTTCAGTGTCGATGATCTCTGAGAAACAAAAAAAAGCCTTAATGTAAAATTTGAGTGTGTCTCCATTCGGTCAGCCCGGGACATGAAGGACGGCGTCGGCCCGGGACATGAAGGACGGCGTCGGCTCGGGACATGAAGGACGGCGTCGGCCCGGGACATGAAGGACGGCGTCGGCTCGGGACATGAAGGACGGCGTCGGCTCGGTGGACTTCCTGTCACAGAGTCCACCAAGTCCAAGTGATGACAAACTGTGAAAGTGGTTTGTGTGGAAACGTCAGACTCAGATCTTAACAGACTGGATGTAGGTCAGAACCGTCACCTCTAAGTTGGTACACTGAGTGCAAGGCCTGAGGCACAAACACACAGTAACACAACAGACACACACACACAGTAACACAACAGACACACACACAGTAACACAACATACTCAAAATGGTGTGCACAATTATATAAACATACATGTTCATATAAGTGGAAAGCTGCTTCACAGAAACTCGTACATGCAGACAACACACACACACGGACACACAAAGACACACACAGCTGTCATCAGAGAGTGATGTGCGCTGGCCTGGAGAAGTGTGTTCGCTCCACCACACTTTGACAGTAACACACACTGATCTCTCTCCCTCTCTCTTCGTCTCTGTGTCTCTCTCTCTCGCAGCTTTGACTCAGTTTTCAGTCTCGAAGTGTCAAACGCTGCAAAATGTGACTCATTCAGCACAAAATCACAGTGAGAACACAAACTGAACTGAAAGTGTCAAACAGGAAACTGCACCAGAGCTGCATTTAAAGAAATCATCTGCTGAATCCTTCAAAATGCCGTTTAACAAACAACAACAGCACCTCAAACCGACGTTACAGCTGTTGGATTTTCCTGCAGCCTTCAGTGACTCATCTGAATCTGTAACGCTTCCTTCCTCTTTCTTTCCCATCGACCATCGACTGCCTCATGTAACAGTCAGGCCACATTTGGCACACTTCATCTGTACATGCCATCATCTTCAAAGTTTCACTTTGCACACTGACAATTTTTTTAATTTTATTAAATTTCTGTTGCTGTTTTTTAGAGATTGTTCTGTTTTTATTGTATCGATCTATTTTCTATATTTCCTTGTGGACAACATAAAGAATTTCATTGTACAGGGAAACATGTTTCTTTACTGTTATGCTAACTTTAGCGATGTAGCAGCACCAAAGGTTCCCAACAGTCCCTTAATCCAAACTGTCATCATGAGGATCTAACAATTTTTGTGAAGGCTGATTGGATCGGTCGGCTTGTTGTTGGGCCTTGTCAGGACCTGAACCGGACTCAGAGGTGTGTTCGCCGGCTGAAGTGGAAAGTGAGTCACTTTTTGTTTTGTGTGGTTTAAATCACGAGCGTCAGTTTCTCTTCAAGCAGCCTGAAATAAATTGACAGAAATGTTTGCTATATTTTGTGACAGCTAAGTTTCCTGTTATTGTGCTGAAAGTCTGGGAAAAAGTCCAGGACCTGGATCCATCTGATTCTGATTCATGGGGACTGGAATTCCTCCAGTCTGGGTTAGTTGGGTCTTTGCTTTTCTTTAGTTTAGTTGAAAATGAATCAGGTTTAGAATAATTCCTGGTGTCTCCTAAACACAATAAGGAAAACTTTCCTCTGAACGTCAGAGCAGCTTCAGCTGTTTTCTACACAGAAATGTTCTGGACTCCGACTCTCCGGTGATTTCGTTGGGACTTTGTCTGGAGAAGAAAGGAGTCCCAAAGCTGCGTTCAAGTCAATAAGAGGAGCAGAAATGCTTTTCCAGCTCTGCCAGTGTCTCTGATTAAAAGTCTGATCATCACCTGAGGTCATTGGTGTGTGTGGAGCAGGACCTCCCTGTGAACTCTGGTCCTGTTGTGTGTCTGTTGTGTTACATGCAGACTGATGTGTGTCGTGACTGTTTGTGAACATTCAGCATCAGTGTGTTGTGTAGTGTTGTGTTGTCATCCTTGGCCGTCAGGTCTAGTTAGATCTCTGTCCTCTCTGTCTCGGCCTGTTTGTCCTGTTTGTCCTGGGACAAACTGGGGGGGGGGGTTACAGGGACGATCACGAGTCCCGCGTTCGGAGGCCGATGTGTCAGGACACGTCAGTCCTGCTGTTGTTGCAGATTGTTCAGCTGTGTCTGAACGAGGAGGCGTCCAGCCTTCAGAGCACGGAGCCGTTCAGTCGGACAAAACTCAGAGAAGCAACAATTAGAGCGATGAGGCGGACGAGGTCCAAGAAAACCCCCGAAACAGCCCAAAAACAAGTCTGATCCTCGTCGCCCAGCAGGCGGACCTTCGCTGCCAACATTTCCCAGGATTCATTGCACACAGGGAAAGAAAATGGCAGCAGAGAGTCTGAGGACTTCATGTTCAGGTCTCAGACCTTCAGTCAGACCTCAGTCCTCTGGACTGAAGAAAGGACGGACAGTAAACTTTATTGTCCAAGATGACACAAACAAACAAACATCAGGTGTGTTTGGATCTGATCAACACCATTGATCAGATCGATCGGTTACATTTTAGCTTGCTAACATCGGCTAATTATGGCTAAATACAGCGCACACTGAGGCTGATGGGAGAATCGACCTTCTGACATGTCAGCGCAGGAAGGGGGTCATTTCCTGTGACGTCACTTCCTGTGAGATTAAAGGGTTAATTTAATGTTTCCACACCGAAGTTTCTGTTTGTTTTTAAATGTCAGAGTCTCACACACACACAGATGATAGCCTTTAGCCTTCTCCCTCAGCTATCTGGGTTAGACGTGTGTGTGTATATTTGTGTATTTGTGTGTGTGATGAGATTCATGTGGATGAGCAGGTCATCTCAGCAAACATCACATCATGTTATCTTCTCTCTCTCTCTCTCTGCCCCCCCCGTCTCTCTGTCTCTCTACCTGGGGAAGGTCACTCACCTTGATGCGGGTGAGGCGACAGCCCATCCTGAGTCCTCTTCGGTCCAGTTGGGGGTCCGGAGGAGAGAGAGATAAAAGCGGAGAAGGGGGAAGGGAGAGGGTCGTGCGAGGGTTGAAGGGAATGGGGGAAAGAGAGCGAGAGGATAGAAAGATAGAGAGAAAAGAGAGAGAGTGAGAGTTTGTGGAGTCTCGTCCTCCCACCAGCTCACATCTCCACTCTGATGACCCACAATCCCCTGCTGATCAGCTGTCCTCCAGTGCCGCTGGGGAAACTACAGCTCCCATGATGCCGTGGTGTAAACAACAACAGCAGCATTCGGTGGGCAGCAGGTCCATCACAGAAAGACCCCCCCGTCTGTCTCTCTGTCTCTCTCTGTCTGTCTCTCTCTCTCTCACTCTCTCTCTCTCTGTCTGTCTCTCTCTCTCTCTCTCTGTCTGTCTGTCTCTCTCTCTCTCTCTGTCTGTCTGTCTCTCTCTCTCTCTCTGTCTGTCTCCCTCTCTCTGTCTCTCTCTGTCTGTCTGTCTGTCTCTCTCTCTCTCTCTCTCTGTCTGTCTGTCTGTCTCCCTCTCCCTCTCTGTCTGTCTCTCTCTATCTGTCTATCTCTCTGTCTGTCTCTCTCTCTCTCTCTCTCTCTATCTGTCTGTCTCCCTCTCTCTCTCTCTGTCTGCCTGTCTCTCTCTCTCTGTCTGTCTCTCTCTCTCTCTCTCTCTCTCTATCTGTCTGTCTCCCTCTCTCTCTCTCTGTCTGCCTGTCTCTCTCTCTCTGTCTGTCTCTCTCTCTCTCTCTCTCTCTCTATCTGTCTGTCTCCCTCTCTCTCTCTCTGTCTGCCTGTCTCTCTCTCTGTATGTGTCTCTCTCCCTGTCTCTCCTCAGGAAGCTGAAAACAACACGGACGAGCAGCAGCAGCTCTGAGGGGCAAGCGAGGCAGAGATACAACTGATGAACTGGAGGAGAGAGAGAGTGTGAAGAATGGAGCAGTTTCTTCTTCCTCCTTGTCATCCTCTCTCTCTCTCTGCATCTCTGCTCCTGTCAGCCAATCACAGAGCCCAGGTGTGAGGAGGAGGGGATGCAGGAGCTCTGATTGGCTGAGAGCAGCGTCAGCGTAAACGTCCATTCAGTGTTTCTCTCTCCTTCAGCTTCTCTCTCTCTCTCTCTCTCTCTCTATTCACTCTGTCCCTTTCTCTCTCCACCATCTGTCTCAAAATGTCTCTGTCCTCAGTCTGGACCGATGCTGTTTATTTACACTATACAATAACAACAACAACAATAATAATAATAAAGATAACATTAAATGATCTGACTGTCCCTTTATGACATCACACTGAACCATGTTCCTGCAGGAGAATGGTCCACATTACAGACTCTCTGATCCGTGTCCTCCTGCTCCTCCAAAGACTTCCTGTGTTTTACAAACATCTCTGTGAACTTAAATCTTCTGTTTTTGACACTTTCTCTGTTGTTTATTTTCATGCTCGTTATATTGAAGATAATTAAGAAGAGGCTGAAGGACTGAATCTCAGAAATATCAGACTGCTCCATTAATATAAAGACGTGACAGGAAAATATTTTGGTGATGAGTTTCCTTCTTCAGAGAAGAAGAGACTCATTTAAGTCAAATTAATGAAGACCCACTGAGTCCAGGGAGACCTGCATACACACACACACACACTAAGACAAGCTAACATACGGCACACACACATATTCATATACAGACACACACGGAGGAAATATCAACACAAAGTACGTTAACAAACACAAAGTTTCACAGTAATTCAAACTTCACACAGACACACAGAGGTGGAGCTGCAGCTACAGGAAGTTCTCACCTGACCACAGCTCCACCTGCTGGAGCCTCTGATGTCATGACTAAGTTATGTGTAGGATAAAATACACATGAAGAATAGCTGGACGAATTCTCTGGTGTTTAATGATCCCATTATATTTGAGTGTGAAGTCTCTGTGTCCAGTCCTGGTCTATGTGTCCAGTCCTGGTCTATGTGTTTGGTCCTGGTCTATGTGTTTGGTCCTGGTCTCTGTGTCTGGTCCTGGTCTCTGTGTCCAGTCCTGGTCTATGTGTTTGGTCCTGGTCTCTGTGTCTGGTCCTAGTCTCTTTGTCCAGTCCTGGTCTATGTGTTTGGTCCTGGTCTCTGTGTCCAGTCCTGGTCTATGTGTTTGGTCCTGGTCTCTGTGTTTGGTCCTGGTCTATGTGTTTGGTCCTGGTCTCTGTGTTTGGTCCTGGTCTCTGTGTCTGGTCCTGGTCTATGTGTCCGGTCCTGGTCTCTGTGTTTGGTCCTGGTCTATGTGTTTGGTCCTGGTCTCTGTGTCCGGTCCTGGTCTATGTTTTTGGTCCTGGTGTCTGTGTTTGGTCCTGGTCTCTGTGTCTGGTCCTGGTCTATGTGTCTGGTCCTGGTCTCTGTGTCCGGTCCTGGTCTCTGTGTCCGGTCCTGGTCTATGTGTCCAGTCCTCTCTGTGTCCAGTCCTGGTCTCTGTGTCCGGTCCTGGTCTATGTGTCCAGTCCTCTCTGTGTCCAGTCCTGGTCTATGTGTCCAGTCCTCTCTGTGTCCAGTCCTGGTCTCTGTGTCCGGTCCTGGTCTATGTGTCCAGTCCTCTCTGTGTCCAGTCCTGGTCTCTGTGTCCGGTCCTGGTCTATGTGTCCAGTCCTCTCTGTGTCCAGTCCTGGTCTCTGTGTCCGGTCCTGGTCTATGTGTCCGGTCCTGGTCTATGTGTCCAGTCCTCTCTGTGTCCGGTCCTGGTCTCTGTGTCCGGTCCTGGTCTCTGTGTCCGGTCCTGGTCTCTGTGTTGGTTCTCCTCTTTATCGACTCCATTTCTAGCATCAGAGGTGAGTCTGACAGAGTCCAGGTCCAACAGGATCCAGGTCCAACAGGATCCAGGTCTGATGTGAACAGACTGAACCTCAGAGGGAGGAAATATTTATGGACTTTACTGTGAAAACTTTCTGTCCATCAAATGAATCAACATCAGTCACGTTTGCTTTAATGTCTTCAACAACAATGTGGACAAAGACCTTGATGGAAAAACAGTTTATTATCTATTAAATCAACAGTTTCACATGAACAGCATATCGAACATGTTAGCATGTTAGCTGTTAGCATTGTCTTTTAGTCATTGCTTTTATTCTGAAAAGAACAGAAGTGTTGATATAATTTCGTACGGAATGTCAAACCAGACGTTATTAATTTAATCAGTTGATTTCTGTGTTTACTGTTAATTGTGTAGTTTTTTTTGTTGTTGTTGGGTTTTTGTTTTCGTTTGGACAAAATTACACGTTCGGATTTATCTCACCGGAGCAGACTTTTATTCTGAAGCAGTGGTACCCGGAACCACTTGTCTGTTTCCGGGTGCCTGATCAGACGGATCGGACGGAGTCCGGGTCCGGGACCTGCTTCTCTTCCAGCCGGGCCGAGCTTTCGGAGAGAGATGGGGGAGGCAGACGTGACGCTGAACCAGACCGAGGAGAAGGCTCCGGACTCGGGGCTGGCCCCGGGGGAGGACTCGGTGGTGTGGAGCCATGAGGTGGAGGTCTGCCTGTTCCACGCCATGATCGGACACAAGCCCGTCGGTAAGAATGTTAGCATCTTAGCATCTTAGCATCTTAGCTCCCGGAGCCGTTTGCGGGGGTTCCGGGTCTGTGCCCCCCCCCACCCAAAACAAAACAAAACAAAACAAAAAAACAACCGTTAGCTCGTCATCACTGACTCAAAACACAACTTTATTTACAACAAAGGCCTGATCAGGACACGATGCTGAACCGGAAGCAGAACCAGTATTTGGGTCGGTCCGGACCTGACGACGGTTCAGTTCGTCAACACGTTTGAAAAACTGAAGCTTTATTATCACGTTCTGTTATTTATTTGAAGAAAAAAACATTTAACACATCACTGTTTTGTTTATTTTTGCTCTTTATTAAAGAAACTTCAGAAATCTGAGCTGCTGACTTTTGAACAGCCTCACAGCTTTAAAAACTAACTTCTCAGATTCATTCTGCATGAATCAGAATTATTCATATTAAATGAAGGAAATTGTTGACGGTTGTTGTGTTCAGTCATCGGCCCCATGTAGGGCATCCTGGACGGTTTTAAAGTCCCCGAACACACCGATGTTAATCCAGATCACCACAAACCAGCTGAGAAACATCTGGCTGGATGAGCAGTCAGCTGTTGTCTTTAACTCTGTCTCTCCTCGAAGGAGTGAACCGTCACTTCCACATGATCTGTATCAGAGACAAGTTCAGTCAGAACATCGGCCGACAGGTTTCCTCCTCCGTCATCTGGGATCATCTGGGGACCATGTACGACATGCAGGCTCTGGTGAGGACAGACAAACACACACACACACACACACACACACACACTCACACTGCCCTGGTAACTGACTGTGTGTATTTGTGATGCAGCACGAGTCTGAGATCTTGCCGTTTCCAAACACAGAGAAGAGTTTCTCTCTGCCTGACGACATCATCCAGGAAGTGAAAGAAGGTGAGACATCAGCTGTGTCCCAGTTCAGGCTCCAACAGGTGGACCAACATATCCCAAGATTCATTGCAAGCTGGCAATAAAAAAATAAAATGGCAGCAAACAGAAGAAGAGATGAGTATTCAGTGAACGGTGCGATAAGGGCGGGAGCCAGATAAAACCAGACTTGTATGATCGAGGTTCTCTGTTTTCTCAGTGAGGTCAGATAAATAAAGTTTCCTCGGCTTATTTCATGTAAACCTGCTGACGCTCCAGTGACCTCAGGATGAACTGTAGTAACCTCTGACCCTTCATCCAGCATCAGCTCACATTTTAACTTCTGACTTCGGTTTATAACCAAAAACCTGAACAGCAACATCTTAACCAACGGTTCAGTTCATCACTCTGTGTGTGTGTGCAGGGAAGCTGGGCTCAGAGGAGGAGACCAAAGAGGAGTTCAGGATGGAGAGAGAACCTCCAGCGACACATGAAGAAGGTACCTTTCTCTCTTTATTGTGACAGGCCTGACAGGAAGTTGACATCAGTCCCTTTCAGATGTTTATTTACGAACTGTTGAATGGATAAACTGATTTTTCATCATTAATGAGCAGAACTCCTGATCAGATAAAGATAGAAACTTCAGATCAGCTCCAGAACAACACAAACACATGAGAGGAACTTTTCTTTGGAAAAGAAGGAAACATTCAGAGTGTGTTTGTAGTTAGAGAACAGAGTCTGAACTGATCAGACTGAATCAGATGATTCTGGATATAAGGAGAGTTTTCAAAAATGAACAAATACAGATGAAAATAGAAAAGATTGATTCTCTCTAGATTTTGTAGTTGTTAATTAGCATAAAGTGACTCACTTATTATACCAGCTTGTTATAAATAGAAAACACCTTCTCTGGGGGCGGAGCTTAGTGTTTGTTGGTTAAGGCTCCAGATGTAGTTTCTGTGGTGGTGAAGGAGGGCGGTTATTCACCACAATATAAAGTCATGTTGACTGATTAAAAGTGGGTGTGGCCTATTTGTCCATATGGTCAAATTCCACAAACAGGAAGTTCCAACTTGCTAAAAGAGTTTTCTGAGTGTGAGCTCAACATTTCGTGTTTCCTGTCTCTTCAGGCAGCAACTCCTCAGTGAAGATGTCTGAGCGAACGAGCAGCAGTCGAGACAAAGAGAGAGAGCGCGACAAGGAGAAGGGAGGGAGTGAAGGAGGTGGAGGAGGAGGAGGGAAGGAGGCGGAGAAGAGGAAGAGGAGTCGGGCAGCTGAGAAGCTGCTGTCGTCGTCCAACCCTGCGAGCCCGGGTGGAGTCAAGAGGAGACGCACCTGAGAGACAGAGGGAGACAGAGGTGATTGGACTGCAGGATGAAAAATAAAGGATGAAGAAGAATGTGGTGTCAAACCTGCCAAGCTTTGTATCACATGACCACCTGCCGTCTGTTCACCATGCTGCCAGCAGGAAACAGCTGGAGTGTCCTGGTCATTGTGAAGGTGCTCATTTGCTCTAGGCTTCTGATTGGCTGCTGTCAGTCAGCATCCGCCGCTTCGTCTCATGTGACCGCAGTGGGAGGAAGTGACACGTTTGGTTTTTATCTGTACTGTTATTTTAATGTCGTGTTAGAGGAAGTTTAATAAGCTCCAAATGTTCTGATGTAGCACCGCCCTCAAAGCTACATGCCTACATCACCTACAATGAAATTGGACCACTGTTAATGCTGGTAGGTGTTCATGTGCCAACAGCAGAGATTTTTTTATGGGGGGGGGGGTCTTTCCTCCATCACTCAAGGACATTTACAGTGGTGTGAAGGAGTGTTGCCCCCTTCCTGATTTTTTTGCATGATTGTCAGACCTAAATGTTGCAGATCAAATTTAAATGTGAGAGAAAGAGACAAGTAAACAAACTGCAGTTTTGTTTTTTTTGTTTTAAAATCAAAGTTTTTATTATTAAGGGAAA
Organism: Remorina albescens; assembly: GCA_034769265.1. Taxonomy (NCBI): domain Eukaryota; kingdom Metazoa; phylum Chordata; class Actinopteri; order Carangiformes; family Echeneidae; genus Remorina; species Remorina albescens. The sequence goes on along the minus strand of CM068482.1, from coordinate 572,437 downwards.
ATAAAAATCCAAAGCTACATGGCCCTGTGTGAAAAAGTGATTGACCTCTAAAGCTAATAACTGGCTGGGCCACCTTCAGCAGCAACACCTGCAATGAAGCGTTGGCGATAACTGAAGTGAGTCTTCTGCAGCTCTGTGGAGGAATTTCGGCCCACTCCTCTTTGCAGGATTGTTATAATTCAGCCACATTGGAGGGTTTTTGAGCATGAACCGCCTTTTTAAGGTCATGCCACAGCATCTAAATCAGATTCCGGTGAGGACTCTCTGACGAGGCCACTCCAAAGTCTTCATTTAGTTTTTAAGCCTTGTTGGTGTGCTTTGGATCATTGTCCTGCTGCAGAGGGTGCTGCAGCTTGAGGTCACGAACAGATGGCCGGACATTCTCCTTCAGGATATTTTTGGTAGACAGCAGAAGTCATGGTTCCATTTACCACAGCAAGTCTTCCAGGTCCTGAAGCAGCGAAACAGCCCCAGACCGTCACACCACCACCACCACCACATGTCGCTGTTGGTACGATCTTCCCTTTCTGAAAAGCTCTTACTTTTACACCAGATGTAAGGAGACACACTCCTTCCAGAAAGTTCAACTCTCCTCAGTCCACAGAGCATTTTCCCAAAAGTCTTGGATCATCAAGATGTTTTCTGAGACGAGCCTTTATGTTCTTTCAGCCCAGTCTGTCTGATGGTGGAGTCATGAACACTGACCTTAACTGAGGAAAGTGAGGCCGGCAGTTCTGTGGATGTTGTTGTGGGGTCATTTTGGTCGGCCGGGCACTCCTGGGAAGGTTCACCGCTGTTCTGGCTCTCACTGTGGTTCACTGGTGTCCCGACGCTTTACAAACCTTTTCCAGACTGATGGAGCTCATCTACTTTGTTTCTCGTTAGTTACTGAATGTCTTTGGCTCGCAGCATGATGTCTAACCTTTTGGTCTACTTCACTTCGTCAGGCAGGTCCTATTTAAGTGATTTCCTGATTGAGAACAGGTGTGGCAGTGATCAGGCCTGGGTGTGGCTGGAGACATTCAACTCAGCTTTCCAAAGATGTGATAAACCAGTTTGTTTATGTTTTAACGGTGGGGGGGGGGGGCACTTTTTCACACAGGGCCACGTAGCTTTGGATTTTTTTCCCCCTGAATAATAAAACCTTTATTAAAAAACTGCATTTTGTGTTTACCTGTTATCTTCGTGTCATATTTAAATTTGATGATCTGAAACATTTAAGTGTGACAATCAAGCATTAAAAAAAAAAAAAGGAACCAGGAAGGAGCAACACTTTTTCCCACCGCTGTAGCTGCCTTCACTCAGCAACACCTGCACCGGTGAACACGCTTTTCCTGCCCTGAGTTTTGCCTTTCAGGCAGATTGTTTTGGCCCACAGATATAATGTAGGGCTGAAAAAGTCTGACAGGAAACAGCTTGTGACCCGGTCAGAGCAGGTGACGAGAAAACGCCCTCCTGTTGTTTCTTCTCTAAAACAGATGCTCCAGCTGTTTGTCAGCCACGATCTTTAAATGTTTGTTTTTTGTTTTTTTTTTCAGTCTCAGAAAACAGCTGATCACAAACATCTGGAAACCACCAAAACAAAATGTTCACTTTGGTTTTTTTAACTTATTGATGATGATGAGCTGAGTTGAGGCTGTTGGTGTCATTAAAGCTGAATCAGATCAGTGACGTCTCTGTTTCTTCTTCACCTCCACAGAAGACGTGTTGCCGACATTACCCACAATGCATTTTGCTCGCTGACAGACTGCGGTGTGGTTTGGCAATAGGTACCGATGTCATAGATTATTAGAAAACTTAATGAGCAGAAATTTATCTTCAGCTCAAAACTCTTGAATAAAAACAAAATAAAACCAATCAAGGATCATAATCCTGTCCTCTGAGGTCAGAGGTCAGAGGTCAGGGTTTGGAGCTGCAGTGTCTCTGCTCAGCCAGCAGGGGGAGCAGGAGAACATTAAAGTCCTGTGTGTTATTAATGAAAGAAATGAGCTCCAGCCGACTGAGACTAAATCTGTCACCATGTCAAACACCCACCGTCCACAGGGGCAGCTGGGGGCAGTAAAGGGCAGGTGAAGCCCCCGGTGTGTGTTAAAGGTTGAACCTGCAGGAGTTCATCTTTCATCACAGACTCTGATGTTTATTTCATCATTACCGCTGAATTCAGACACTTTTTAACAGAATGTGTTCATTTATTTTAGTGTTTGGTTCAGAAGAATAAACTAAACTGTGTTAAATTTTTCCAGGAAGAGAAAAGTGTTTTAAAATGAAGCTGCAGATTTAAAGGAATGAAATGAATTAAACAACAAGACCAATCATCGCTGAATAATCTGGATTCATGTGGTGAGCTGACGGGACTCGTGGGATCGGACCCTTCGTGACGTCAGTGACGTGATAGCTGCGGAATCAGGTGGACTGGAACCTGTCCAGGTCAAACCAGGACCGGGACCGGGACCAGGACCAGGACTGGAGCAGCTCCTGAGCAACGGTAACGGGAGTCAGATTGTGCGTTTCCTGTTGTGTTGTGTTGTTGTGCTGAAGCAGCAGACTTTGTCCGTTGTGTTCTGATTGTGTTTGTGCAGATTCTTGAACAGAACTTTATTTAAACAGATCTCAGAGAAACTGTAAACAGGAAAACAGGTCAGAACCATCAGAGTTAAAGTCCAGAGGTCTGACATGTGATCAGAAAGGTCACCTGACAAAATGAGAAAAGAGGAAAGGAAGAAAGAAAAAGGAGAGAGAGGAGCTTAACAGGATGAGTGTCAATCCAGAGAGTCTGAGAGAGCCGTCAGTCTGACGGAGGAACAACGAGAGTGTGAGAACCAACAACCGCCAAATGAATATTCATCAGCCTGAGGTTCCCAGAGAGAGAGAGAGAGTGTTCACAGAGCTGCCCTCATCATGTTTATTCATAAATCATCTCATGTTTATTCATACTGCATTATGGAAAAAGTAAGTAGGCGTTTCTTTGCACAAACACAAACACAAACGCGAACACACACACTCAGTGCAGCACCTGTCTGAGTTAAACCGGATTTACCTGGACCGGGTTTAGAGCTGATGAACTGGTCCTGGACTCGGTTCACTTGAGATTGAAGACTGATTCATAATTATTGATAATTATTAGCTGCAGCTCTGATTCTGAGTCGTCATCGTCACGCTAACTCCCAGCATGCCTTGCTCAGATTACCAATGGAGCTTAAATGAACAGAAAACTGAGCTTTGAATGTTTTTCTTTGTGACAGCTGTTTGTCTGATAAAGAGAAGTTTTCATACATTCCAAAGGTCTAAAGGTCTGCAGGTAGACCTCCAGCTGGTCTCTGACTCTAAACCAGGTCCAGGTTCTGTATTAATCCAGTTAAAGTCTCAGAGGTCTCAGTCCTCAGAGAAACCCTCACAGTCTGGATTCAGAACCTGAACCTTAAAACCTGCCGTCAGGACTTCTGGGACTTTGTGATGTCACAGTGGAGCAGTCACCAGCAGAGGCTGACGTTCTGTTCTGAAGACAAAATCACTTGTAAATTCTTATTTTACACATGAAATAAGGAAACATTGAAGTATTTTCCAATCGACTTCCCGTTTGATGTGTAAAATAAAATGAAACTGTCGGCCGTCAGCTGAAGTTCACAGTCAAACGTTTTCTGTCGGATGAGCTGGAGCTGATTTCCTGAACAGAGTTTCTCTCCGTCTACTCAGCCTGCAGAAAAGTGACGCTGGCTTTGAAAGGGACGTTCATCTTCCCCGACCAATCAGAGGCAAGAAAGAAGAGAGAAGAAACGGGGGCAGATGGGAAGTGACGATGAAACAAAACCGTGAAGAAGAAACTTGAGTGAAGTCATGAATTATTCTCACGGCAGGTTCCTCAGAAACAGTAACACACAGCAGGAGGAGGAGGGGCCGCGTGACCTTTGACCCCTGACCTCTAACGGTCATATCATGTAAAGTCCCATCGCGGTGCGTTCACAGGCAATAGGAAAAGGAATGACCAGCCAGAATCCACAAAACATACATTTCTGCCTGTTTTTCCTCCATTAAGAAGAGAATCAGTTTCTAACGCCATCTGGTCTGTTTGTTTATCCGTCCATTCTCATCCTCCACGTGTACAGTCAGTTCTCTACATCGGACGCTCCTATTGGCTCCGGTGGGTGACGTCACAGCCAATCAGAGACTGTGGATCAGTCCTGTGTGCTTCTGATCTGGAGGCTGAAAACAAAAACAAAAAATGAAAGATTTTATGTTTGTAGGAATATTTTCAACCCAGTTCTGGCTTACGGACCGGACCAGGCCTTCAGCTCGCCAGATGACATCACAGTTGGCGTCCATGTCTAAGCTCACATGAGCGGTGATGTCATGAAAACCAACCCTGTTGAGGGCATGATGGGAGTTCTTCTTCATGTGTTGTCTCTGTACAGCTGAGACTGATTTAGATGTTTCTGTCAGTTCTGTCCAACACACACACACACACACACAACGCTCATTAGCTATGTATGTTGTGTGTCTGCCAGAAGTCATTTGTTTGTCTTTAAGCAGCTAAACTCTCTTTTATCCTGCTGATAATAGAAAGATTAGCATCTGAAAACCACAAAAGGGCTTTTTAATCAAACCTCTCACACACACACACACACACCTAAATGTACACAGGGGGTTCAAGCCTCCTGGTGTGTAGCATGTGATGATTATAAAGACTGTGTGTGTGTGTGTGTGTGACTGACTGGTAGTTAACACAGTAATGAATCAAGCAGCTAATGGTGTGTGTGTGTGTTAGTGTGTGTTAGTGTGTGTGTGTGTGTGTCTATCTGTGTATGTGTATGTGTGTACATGCTGTGTGTGTTAACTGAGATGCTAATGAGCAGCTTCAGCTCAATCTGCGCCAGTTTGACTCTGAGCTGCTGATCAGTTTATTTTCTGATCAGTTTATTTTCTGATCAGTTTATTTCTGATCAGTTTCCATCATGATGAATTGAGGAGCTGGACCTGGTTCAGGACTGAACATCAGGTTCTGGTCCTGAAACTGGTTGTTGTTTGAAATATATCAGACGTAGCTGCAGTTTGGCTGTCCGTCTGTCCGTTGTCTCCGCCCCCTCACATTATGCAGGTTGTCCAGCAGGGACGCTTTGAATATCCAACCTGTCTCCATCTGAGTCCAACTGAAGGTCGATCGTTTCTTCAAATTGAAGCTCCATATATAAAGGTCCACATTTGGACTTTTATTTTGAAGGAATGATATCCCTGAGAAGATGTTTTTGCAGTTTTAAGAACCAAAAACCATCTCAGGCAGTTTTACATCTTCTGTAGTAAGAACGGGTCAGTCAGCCAATCAGAGGAGAGGATCTGTGCCTCCCTTCTGATTGGCAGATTTCAGGTAAAGTCTCAGAGAAACCAAATCCTGTCTGGTTGGATGTTGGGTCCAGGTGGGCGGGGCTTTGGGGAGCTGGGTGGGGTCTCTTTCTTTGAGTCTTGACCCGAAGCTTGTGTCCAGAGGAGGGACCTGGATCCTGGACCTGGTCTTCAGGTGTGGTCTGGACCAGCTGAAGACCAGGACTTCAGAGCCTGTTTGGGGTCACGGTCTGCTGAGTACAACGAAACCACATGGACCCCCCCCCGCACACACACACACACACACACTGGGGCCCCTCCCTCCTTTTTGTCTGTTCAGATGGTCGACCAGACAAACTCTGCAGTCTTTGTGTAATCCTGAACCGCATCAATGACTATTGGTGTCACACAAAATGCTCTGTGTGTGTCTGTGTGTGTTTAGTGTCATGATTTGTGTGCTTGTTTTTCAGACAGATTGTAGCTTTGAATCCCTATTTTTAGAAAGAGGTGTGTGTGTGTTTGTGTACTTCAGACGGAGCTCTCCTCTCTGCTGGCCTTCGTCCTCCTTGAACGTTTTCATGAAAACAGATAAAATGGGGGTCGGAGGTCTGGACTGAGTCTGAGAGACCAGATGAAGACATCTGGAGGGAGCTGGAGACCCAGAACTCACTGCAGGGACTACAGATCCATCCCAACCCACGTGTTTCCACGGAGACAGGTGCACTTCCTGCTCACTCAGAAACAATAACATACAGAACTTTAATCTGTTCTATTATAGAACTGTTCTTCTGGAATTACTGTTGAAAAGCAACTTGTCTTCCTTTTCTCTTTGTCTTAACTTCTCTTCCTCTTCCTCCTCTTCTTCTTCCTCCTCTTCTTCTTCCTCCTCTTCCTCATCTTCTTCTTCTTCCTCCTCTTCCTCATCTTCTTCTTCTTCCTCTTCCTCTTCCTCCTCTTCTTCTTCCTCCTCTTCCTCATCTTCTTCTTCTTCCTCTTCCTCTTCCTCCTCTTCTTCTTCCTCCTCTTACTCATCTTCTTCTTCCTCTTCTTCTTCTTCTTCCTCTTCCTCTTCCTCTTCGTCCTCTTCTTCTTCTTCCTCTTCCTGTTCTTCTTCCTCCTCTTCTTCTTCTTCCTCTTCCTGTTCCTCTTCCTCCTCTTCTTCTTCTTCCTCTTCCTCTTCCTCCAGCTCTGCCTCTCTTCATCTTTGTAAAGTAAAAACTTCTCGGAGCTTCATTTCGCTTCAGGTTCTTGAAGACATTTCTTTGGAAAATAAGAATAAATGTCTTCAGCTCTTAGAGTCACCATGACCTGGACCTGGACCTGGACCTGGATCTGGATCTGGACGTGGACCCCCTCGGCCCCCATCTAATTAATCTGATAATCCTCCTAAAGCTGAACGTGGACATAAAGCGTCCTGAGGAGACGAGGCCTCGCTCTCTATTGACTCATCAGCGGGTCTCTGTGTTGCCATGGTGACGTGTCTGTCAGCCCTCCAATCACGGCATTGTTTCCTCCGCAGTGATTGATGGGATGTGATGGTATCTCGTGGCAACAGGTTGTCAGAGTTGGGGGTGATGTATGTTCTCGGGGTGGGGGTCGGTTTATTCTACATGAAGCTTTTTGACTTGAGATCAGAACAGGAAAGCTGTCTGTCTAATCTGGTCTAAGCAGGACCAGGTCTGAACTGAGCTGGGGCCGGGTACAGGTCAGCCGTGCTGACTGAACTGATATTTTCAAACATGAACTAAGACGATCGATCGTCTGTATTGATTTGGTCCATCTGCAGTGTGTCCACATCGTGGTGCGTTCAGGGTCTCATACAAAACACAGCAGACGGATTCCAGCAGCTATTGATTTTCCTCCTCAGAGTCTCTCGTGTGTAAAAAAACTAAACAAAACAAAAAACTCCTGGTCGCCGTTCAATACACATTAATTGGTGATTTGTGTGTCTGTGTGTGTGGATTAAGTTGTTACCGGCTGATTTCTTTATGTGACGTTCGTTCTGTGAAAATAAACACAAGATTTCAAATATTTGATCATATTTTGGGGCTTCTGAAGAAACGGTGGAGCCAAAACGAAGCCGCTCTCACAGCGAGGCAAACAACCAGGAGGTTTCATTCAGTGTTTGCATAAACAGAATACTAAATGTTTTTCCTTCCAGCTTTTATTGACTTCAGGTCAAACAGATTTCTGATAATTCACACAGTCGACATCAGATGTTTCACTGCGACAACTAACGAGACAGTTTGTGTCCAACTTGTGTAACTTCACCGAAGATATTTAGTTTTTCAGCTCAGACTGAACAGAAACAGGAAGTAAATGAACAAAAGAGGAGTTTAAGGTGGAGAAACCAAAATCCACGAAGAAAAGAAAGAACTCTATAAATGAAAAGAAAACAGATAATCTGTTATTGATCAGACGAACTCACTTCCTGTTTTAATGTCTGCTGATTTTATAGAACAAAGAAAAACGGCTGTCGCTCTTAAAACCACCTCAGTCTGTTCAACAGCATCCAACTGTAAAACCTGGACCTGGACCTGGACCTGGACCTGGACCTGGACCTGGACCTGGACCTGGACCTGGGCCTGGGCCTGGACCTGGACCTGGACCTGGGCCTGGGCCTGGACCTGGACCTGAGCCTGGACCTGGACCTGAGCCTGGACCTGGACCTGGACCTAGAACCTGGGCCTGGACCTGGACCTGGGCCTGGGCCTGGGCCTGGACCTGGACCTGGACCTGAGCCTGGACCTGGACCTGAGCCTGGACCTGGACCTGGACCTAGAACCTGGGCCTGGACCTGGACCTGGGCCTGGGCCTGGGC
>CM068482.1:536803-559303 GCA_034769265.1 Remorina albescens | reverse complement strand
CATTGTGCTGCTAGAGAAGATAAAAGGCAGTAAACACAGACGGAGCCTGAATGTCACAGTGAGACATCCGAGTCGAGTTTCGGCTACGTGGACATTTAAACCTCTGAAAGAACTCTGCTGCGTCCTGGAAACAGACCTCACTTCCTCTTTCGTTCATGGCGTTTTGTTGCGTCCCCTGACTTCCTGTCTTTATGCTAAGCTAAGCTAGCCTGCAGCTGGATGTAGCCTCACACTGATTTTAGCGTTTCATTTAATGAGAGACGACGGTGAAGAAAAGACTGAACAAAGGAAAGGAGAGGAAGGAAGGACGGAGGAGTCGAGGAGAGAAGTTTAGTCTGAACTGTTACTGTGTGTGTGACGCTGTGGGATAATTAAGCTCTAACTGTGAATTTATTTAAACACACTTTGGACCACCGTGTTGCCATGGTTACCAACATCCTCGCTGTCTCTCTCTTTCCACTGCTGTTCGGCCCCAAGAGGACACATGTCTCTGACCACACACACAGAAGCCGTACAGTCCAGACACGGTTGGCTGTTGCTAAGTAACAGCTGGTGTCGGAGGTGTTGCTGCTTTTTGGTTTTTAAATTTAAGGCCGCAAAGTTGAAAAAGACACACACACACACATACACACCTCAAACACAGTCAGTCACACTAACACACTCACTCAGACTGTCATGATCACAAACATCATCAATAACAGACATCCTTTCAGACTGGGGTGTGGGGGGTGGAGCCAATCGCAGGTGATGTGGGGGCGGAGTCTACAATCCATCACCAGAGAGGAACAAGAAGAACGAGCAGACAGGCCCATGGTGTCACTCTGTTAGCTTATCTCTTTAAAAGTCGTTAGATATCAGCAGTTGTGTGATTGTTGGTGTGAACTTCCTGTGAGGTCATCAGTGTGTTCCCGTCATCCTGGTCAGGTTTCTGTTGTTCGATATCATTGGTTCTGTAAAGGCGTTTTAAAGCCTGAAGGGTGGCGACCTCCAGGAAGTTAACGCTGCAAAATAAAATAAAAAATCATCTCCAAATATCTGATTGTCTTTATTCTGTCAATAAACTCAGAAACATACAGGGCTGATCCAGAGACTCTGATTGGCTGTGACATCACCCACCGGAGCCAATAGGAGCGTCTGATGTAGAGACGTGACTCTAGACGTCACTATCAAAGATGGAGGATGAGAATGGACGGATAAACACAGAACTCTAAAGATGACCTGAACTGAAACGTCTCACCTTTCAGTCCAAACGTCTACGCATCATCTGTCTGTCTCTCTGTCCGTCTGTCCATCCGTCTCTCTGTCTGTCCATCTGTTTCTCCGTCTGTCCATCTGTCTGTCTATCTGTCCATCCGTCCGTCCGTCTCTCTGTCTGTCCATCCATCCGTCCATTCGTTCTTCTCTCCCTCCGTCTGTCCGTCTCTTCATCCATCAGCTGCTGGTTTAACCGCCTTGATGCCCTTTCTGCCTCTTTTGTAGAGTTAATTGCCCTCTCCCCCTCATTTCCCATGTCTGTCTGCTGTGTGTGTTTGTGTGTTTGTGTGTGTTTGTGTGTGTTTGTGTGTGTGTGTGTGGTCTGACTGATGGTCATTCTGTGTGTCGGGGCATGACAGGGTCTCTAAAGAGAGAAGGCAAAGTGAAAAGAGAGAGCAAAGAAGTGCCAAGATGGATAGAGAGCGAGGGCACAGAGCATGTGAGGATTGTGTGTGTCTGTGTGTGTGTGTGTGTGTGTGTGTGTGTGTGTGGGTGGGGGGTTGTAGGAAGGGGTCAGTCTAATTTGCAGCTCATTGAATAGAAACAAGCTTCCTCTGACGGGCTGGTTGGGGGTTGACAAGTGTTGGTGTGTGTTGGAGAGAGCAGCAGGCTGTGTGTGTGTGTGTCTGTGTGTGTGTGTGTGTGTTGACATCCTGAATAATCTCATCTCCTGTGAAATAGATTTCTCCTACAAACCTTCCCAGTCCACAGATACAATCAGCTTCTTAAGATCAGAGCTGTAGCCCTGATGCCCCCCCCACATATATATATTCTTCATGTTTGAAATGATTTAAACATTAAACATCTAAATCATCTTTCCCATTGTTAGTTCTACATCCTTCTGTGTGTTTGGAGTCACGTCTCTCCATCGGACGCTCCTATTGGCTCCGCTGGGTGATGTCACAGTCCTAACTGTAAAGTCAGCTCCAGAACTCATGTGAGAGACTTTGTGTTCAACTTTTCTTTGGTTATTCTCCTTTAGAGTTCTGATTAGAGCTGAAGGAAGCCTTCAGAGTGTTTGACACATCTGAACATATTTGTTTGTTTTGACTGTAAACATGTTTATTTCTGTGGGACTGACTCACTGCAGGCCTCGGCTGGTCAGCGCCGGTGTCGTGGTTCAGCCTCAGAGGACGATGATGATGACACTGTGTGGAGGGTGGAGCCACCGCTGTCAATCATGACTTCACATCTTTTTCATCATGTCAACTAATTCGTGTCAAACTCACACATTGTGAACCATCTCAGACTGAGTGTGTGATGGACTGATGTAAATACTACACTACCCATGATCCTCTGCTGCCTGTCTACAGACAGGAAACCGGCCTGCAGTGAAATTAAAATCTCATGACCTCATTGGTCCTCCAGGGATGATGTCAGGACTTACTGATGACATCACTTTCTCCAAAACCAAAGGAATTTCAGTCTCAAATGACCTGGTGTGGCTGCAGTTACCTCCATACACAAGTGTGTGTGTGTGTGTGTGTGTGTGTGTGTGTGTGTGTGTGTGCGTGTGTGTGTGTGTGTGAGCAGCCTGCTCTATTAATCCTGTTCAGTCTGACAGTAAGTGTTGTTCAGGTTGAGAAATGAATTCACCCTGCAGGGCGGATAGCACACTCATTCATCACCATCTCTCTCCCACACACACACACACACACACACACACACACACTCAGTGTTTAGATGTGTATCTGCAGTGTTTTCCCGTCATTGTGTTGCAGCAGCAGTCGTTCTGCAGCGAGGCAGCTGCTCACCAACACAGTTCATCCTGAGCTCAGAAACGCTCTGCATGGATCGTCCTCCAAACTGGACCATGAAACACAGAAGTGTCTTTTTCTCCGAGCCTCCAGTCCACACAACGATAAAAACTGTTTTAAAACCGGCCAAGATTAAAGTCCAGACGGTCTGAAGGTCCAAACGCTCTGAAGGTCTAAAGGTCCAGACGGTCTGAAGGTTTAAAGGTCCAGACGGCCTGAAGGTTTAAAGGTCCAGACGGCCTGAAGGTTTAAAGGTCCAGACGGTCTGAAGGTCCAGACGGCCTGAAGGTCTAAAGGTCCAAACGGTCTGAAAGGTCTAAAGGTCCAGACGGTCTGAAAGGTCTAAAGGTCCAGACGGTCTGAAGGTCCAGACGGCCTGAAGGTTTAAAGGTCCAGACGGTCTGAAGGTTTAAAGGTCCAGACGGTCTGAAGGTCCAAACGGTCTGAAGGTCCAGACGGTCTGAAGGTCCAGACGGCCTGAAGGTCTAAAGGTCCAAACAGTCTGAAGGTCTAAAGGTCCAGACAGTCTGAAGGTCTAAAGGTCCAAACAGTCTGAAGGTCTAAAGTCCAAACAGTCTGAAGGTCTAAAGGTCCAGACAGTCTGAAGGTCTAAAGGTCCAAACGGTCTGAAGGTCTAAAGGTCCAGACGGTCTGAAGGTCTAAAGGTCTGAAGGTCTGAAGGTCCAGACGGTCTGAAGGTCCAGACGGTCTGAAGGTCCAAACGGCCTGAAGGTTTAAAGGTCCAAACGGTCTGAAGGTTTAAAGGTCCAGATGGTCTGAAGGTCCAGACGGTCTGAAGGTCCAAACAGTCTGAAAGGTCTAAAGGTCCAGACGGTCTAAAGGTCCAAACAGTCTGAAGGTCTAAAGGTCCAAACAGTCTGAAGGTCTAAAGGTCCAGACGGTCTGAAGGTCCAGACGGCCTGAAGGTTTAAAGGTCCAGACGGTCTGAAGGTTTAAAGGTCCAGACGGTCTGAAGGTCCAAACGGTCTGAAGGTCCAGACGGTCTGAAGGTCCAGACGGCCTGAAGGTCTAAAGGTCCAAACAGTCTGAAGGTCTAAAGGTCCAGACAGTCTGAAGGTCTAAAGGTCCAAACAGTCTGAAGGTCTAAAGTCCAAACAGTCTGAAGGTCTAAAGGTCCAGACAGTCTGAAGGTCTAAAGGTCCAAACGGTCTGAAGGTCTAAAGGTCCAGACGGTCTGAAGGTCTAAAGGTCTGAAGGTCTGAAGGTCCAGACGGTCTGAAGGTCCAGACGGTCTGAAGGTCCAAACGGCCTGAAGGTTTAAAGGTCCAAACGGTCTGAAGGTTTAAAGGTCCAGATGGTCTGAAGGTCCAGACGGTCTGAAGGTCCAAACAGTCTGAAAGGTCTAAAGGTCCAGACGGTCTAAAGGTCCAAACAGTCTGAAGGTCTAAAGGTCCAAACAGTCTGAAGGTCTAAAGGTCCAGACGGTCTGAAGGTCTAAAGGTCCAAACAGTCTGAAGGTCTAAAGGTCCAGACGGTCTGAAGGTCCAGACGGCCTGAAGGTTTAAAGGTCCAGACGGTCTGAAGGTCTAAAGGTCCAAACAGTCTGAAGGTCTAAAGGTCCAGACGGTCTGAAGGTTTAAAGGTCCAGACGGTCTGAAGGTTTAAAGGTCCAGACGGTCTGAAGGTCCAAATGGTCTGAAGGTCCAGACGGTCTGAAGGTCCAGACGGCCTGAAGGTCTAAAGGTCCAAACGGTCTGAAGGTCTAAAGTTCCAGACGGTCTAAATTTAGATGTTAAACATTTTTCAGGTGATGTCAGCTGAAGGGGCCGTCCTCATTCAGGTCTCTCAGACAGGAAGTAGTGGTGATGAGGGTCGGACTGGTTTTCTTCTGTTTCTTCAGCCCGTTAAAATAAACTGATGAACTGGTCTGGAGAAGTTTAGATTCTGGACCCTCTGAACTGGCTCAGTTCAGGTTTTTCTGGCAGAAATATTTTTCTCAGTCATCAGGGAGCTCCTGAGGTCTAATAATAAAACGGCTTCCTGTTTCGGAGCGGCCGATGGCTGCTCTGGTTACCTTCACCATGTGTCCGCCTTTATTTCCTGTTGTGTTTTGCAGCTGTAACTGCAGCAGCAAGATTACGGGGCTCAGCTGATGAACATGATTTAGGAGTCTGTGGACTGAAGCTGACAGCTCAGATTTTAACAGACTGCAGTGAGTCCAGAGCGCCGGCCATTTGTCTCCCCGTTGAGGGTATTGACAGCGGCGGCGTCCGCTGGGAGTCCGAGGAGAAAATCAACACTCCACAGTAAACAGGATTTATGCCTAGATTGTGTTTTATAACTAGACTGAGGAGCTGAAGTATCAGATCGGGAGCTGCTCTGTGATTAGTTTAGTTCCAGTTGGGTGGCGGGTCTCCGGCACAATAATCCGTCTGGGGCCGTTCGCTCTGCGGGAAAACTGTGTCCGGAAATTCACCAAACAGAAAAAAACTATATCAACAGGGAATAACCAGGAGTGTCCAACATGTTTCCACGTTCAGTCACTTTGTTGTCAGCAGGTTGGGGATTTACCACAAGACGTGAACGCAACACCAAGAACAAAAGACGGCCCGTGGATCAGGATCGGCCAGGTTTTAGTCCTCAAAGTCAAACAGAACCTGGTTAAGGACGTCAGTGTTTCTGAGTGGATTCATTTCTGTCACTGAGACAGCAAACTACACGTTGGACTCTCTGTCCAATTACTGAATTGTACTGAAGACTGTAAACTAGAGACTGAGACCATAAACTCATCAGGAAAACGTTTACTGAGGAGGAGGAGGGACATTTTCCCATAGACTTCAATATAAGAGAGGAGGAGGGACATTTTCCCATAGACTTCAATATAAAGGAGGAGGAGGGACATTTTCCCATAGACTTCAATATAAAGGAGGAGGAGGGACATTTTCCCGTAGACTTCAATACAGTCTGTGGAGTCGCCCCCTGATGGTCAGCAGATAGAATGAAGGTTTAAGGCTGCTGGACTTCATTCACTGTGACCGGATGTAAAGGTTCATGTTCAGGTTCATGTTGAGGTTTGGATTCAGGTTCAGGTTCAGGTTTGGATTCAGGTTCAGGTTCAGGTTTGGATTCAGGTTCAGGTTCAGGTTCAGGTTCAGGTTTGGATTCAGGTTCAGGTTCAGGTTCAGGTTCAGGTTCAGGTTCAGGTTTGGATTCAGGTTCAGGTTCAGGTTCAGGTTCAGGTTCACTCTGAGCTCAGTCTCTTCCTAATTTGCTGCTCACTAACTTTATTTTGAAGTTAATGGGAGGAAGCTCAATAACTGTCCGTGCACCAACACAAAGTGTTGAATAGAGCGAAGGCATGTTGTGTGTTTGTGTGTCCGTGGTGCACTGTGTTACTGTGGGCAGTCTGTTGTTGTGTAGAGAGAAAGAGACACCGAGTAAATAATTGTGAGTCTGTCTGTGATTTAATGTGCAGCTTTTTTCTATAAACGCCTCGAGGCTGCAGCAGCTGGACAACCACTTTTCCCAGGATGCTTTACTGCTCAAAGACCCATGAGGGCTGTGTGTGTGTGTGTGTGTGTGTATGTGTGTGTGTGTATGTGTGTGTGTGTGTGTGTGTGTGTGTGTGTGTGTGTGTTTTCAGTCACTTGGGCATATTTCCAGATGGTGCCATTCCTCTACTGTCATGTTGGTCTGAGCTATGCACACACACATATACAAACACACACACACACACACAATCACACACACACACATACTTGTATATTTATGTGGACCCTGGTTGACGTCGCACATTCCTCTGACCTGAACCTAAAACCTAAAACCGGATTTTAGACCTGCAGTTGTTGCTGTAAAACCAGACGTGCACCGACTGAACTGCTGATCTCCGGCATGCTAATCAGCTGGAACGTGTGGCGGCTTGTGGACGAGGAGACGGTCAGCGCTCTGGCTCAGCAGCTGGTTGGTTGATACCAGGGTCAGAGGTCAAACTGTAAAATTCTCCAGACAGTGCTAGGAGCTAACAGTCAACACAAACAAAGGAACGACGCTAACGACGCTCTGCTTCTTCATCCGTCAACCGACAGCCGGCAGGTGGTGGGCGGGGCTTAGGACATGAATCAGGAAGAGAAGTCGATTTTCATCTGAAGCGTTCACCTGTCGAGGGCGGAGCCTCTTGGGGTGTTTGGCCCCGCCCTTGGCTGAAATGTGTGCTTCATCAGCCTCATCTTTTCATAGATGCTGTAAATGTTCACAGTGATGGTCTGCCGGCTGCTAAAACAATAAAAATAAAATCCAACTTTGGCTCTTCAGAAGTAAATCGTTTCATTTTTTAGGAAAACTTTGATGAGTTGTAAATCAGCAGAACGGAGAAGAGAAAATAATTACAACATGAAGGGACAAATCGAAAAAGGATTTAAAAGAGCTAAATAAAATGGAAGCTAAATTAAAACGAAACACAAACTGCAGTTTGACAGAAATAAATCAGCCTGACTGATCCACGAAGTCACATCGTTGGTTCATTGGCCTCTAATTAAAGACTGAAGACCAAACGAGCAGGTTTTCTTCCAAAAGACTCAGAGAAGTTTTTAACTGACAGGAAGCTTCTGGTTCTTGCAATGGCTAACTGCTAATGGCTAAGAGCTAATGGCTAACAGCTAACGTTAGCTGCTCCAACTACTGAAGAAAAGTCAGACTGAACATCAGATTAGCTTCATGTTAGCTGAGTTAACTTTTGTGACGCCCAGCATCATGTGCTGGAGGCCCCTGGGGGTCCTGGGCCCCTGAACAACTGCCCCATTGCCCTAATAGTTAATCTGCTGTAGCTTCAACATGACACGGACATTATCAGCCTTCATTGTGCTTCTTGGATGGACTCCAACGTCCAGCTTTCTTTTGGTTGGCAGCAAGAAAGTGTGTTGTTCTAAATGGAGCCGCTCTCAGAGAAACATTCCACCTTAAATAGAATCAGCTGATCTGTCTGATCTGAAACTGACCAAATCTGGATCAGTCTGACTCTCTGACTCCTTCTGTCTGTTTATCCGTCCATTCTCATCCTCCATCTCTGATAGTGACGTCTAGAGTCACGTCTCCACATCGGACGCTCCTATTGGCTCCAATGGGTGATGTCACAGCCAATCAGAGCGTGTCTGGATCAGTCCTGTATGTTTCTGAGTTTATTGTGTTGACAGAATAAAGACTATCAGATATTTGGAGCTGATTTTTCATCATTAATGAGCAGAACTCCTGATCAGATAAAGATAGAAACTTCAGATCAGCTCTAGAACAACACAAACACATGAGAGGAACTTTTCTTTGGAAAAGAAGGAAACATTCAGAGTGTTTTTAGTTAGAGAACAGAGAACAGAGTCTGAACTGATCAGACAGAATCAGATGAGTCTGAATATGAGATATATTAATGTGGCTCAGTCACTTCCTGTCTTTTGTGCACAGCTGAAGGAACACTGCAGTTACTGTCCACATACTTTTGGCCACAGAAGGTCTGTTTCCTACTGTAGCCTCCTCCCCTGTGTGTGTGTGTCTGTGTGTGTGTGTGTGTGTGTGTGTTGGTTAGTCTGTGTGTGTGTGTGTGTCTTTGTGTGTGTGTGTGTGTGTGTGTGTGTTGGTTAGTCTGTGTGTGTGTGTGTGTGTCTTTGTGTGTGTGTGTGTGTGTGTGTGTGTTTCTCTCCCTCTTGTATTTATTTCATTTTGTCCTCTGCTGGCTCCTCCCCTTCCAGTCAGGGAGAGGGACTCCTGAGCCTCCCCATTGGCCAGCAGTGAGCCAAGGCCCCGCCCCTTTCAGCGAGCGAGAGAGAGAGGGAGAGAGAGAGGGAGAGTGAAAGTGGGGGAGTCAGACGTGTCTCAACAGATGGCTTTACCAGCAACGACCGGACTGCACCGAGGAACTCTGGGAGTCCGGGAGAGACGGAGGGAGGGGGGGCGTTAGAAAGTCACCGTGTTGGACCGGAGCAGAAAAAACACACCGAGTGAGACTTCCTCTTCCTCCTCTTCCTGTCCGTCTTCTTCTTCTGCACGCGCACGGACTCGGAGCATGAAGTTCAGTCGGATTTGATGAAGAGGAGCAGGAGCCTTCATCATCACCATCATCACCACCCCCCCCTCCTCCGGTCCGAGGGGGGGACACCTGCCGACAGAGGAGCAGGTACAGACGGGCTGGGAGGAGTGTGTGTGTCCGTGTGTGTGTCCAGTTCTTCTCTACTTCACCGTGTGTGTGTGTGTGTGTGTGTGTGTGTGTTGTGTTCCTTACGTTAGTTTTGAGGCCATGTTGTACTCACACTTGTCTGCAGAAGTGTGTGTGTGTGTGTGTGTGTTTTACAAACTGCTTTAACTGTGTGTATGTGTGTGTTTATTGTTTCCTGCCTGCTGAACACGTGGGAGTGTGTTTTGTGTGTTTTATCTGCACAACACTGAGGTCAGTCAGGAGAGAGAAGGAAGGGAGGATGGAAGGGAAGGTGGCGTGGAGGTCCAGTGGACGGTGTCACAGTTGAGGCGTTCGATCACCTGCAATGTGTCATGGTCGAAGTTTGTACCTGATCGGTCCCCACCTGTTAAAGTTCTGTGGCCCCTGAGGGCCGATACCTGTAGTCAGAATTCAGAATGTGTTGAGGTTGAGGTCTCTTCCTTTATATTGAAGTCTATGGGAAAATGTCCCTCCTCCTCCTTTATATTGAAGTCTATGGGAAAATGTCCCTCCTCCTCCTTTATATTGAAGTCTATGGGAAAATGTCCCTCCTCCTCCTTTATACTGAAGTCTATGGGAAAATGTCCCTCCTCCTCCCTTATATTGAAGTCTATGGGAAAATGTCCCTCCTCCTCCTTTATATTGAAGTCTATGGGAAAATGTCCCTCCTCCTCCTCAGTAAACGTTTTCCTGATCAGTTTATGGTCTCAGTCTCTAGTTTACAGTCTTCAATACAACATGATGCTAATTTTTAAATGATGCTCCATTTAGAGGGAAACAGACCAGGAAGGAGGGGAGGGGTTAGGGGGCGGGGCTACCGTGGGATTGGCAGACTGGACCTAACTCCCAAGCCTTGTCCTTTTTTTTTTTTTTTTTACAAAGTGGTGAAAAATAAAACGTTTGAATGATGATTGAATAAAAACATTGAAGGGAAAATGTTGTTTGTTCAGCTAAAATGAAGAAAAGCAGGAAGTCCTCACCCTGCAGAGCTTTAACCTTTTCAGTGCTACATTCAGCTTTTTCACTTCTACGTATTTTTTTTTTTTTTTTTAATATCTGAAGATTCAGAATCGGCTGATTCTGACTCAGTGAAAAAACACACATTGAATTTTTCCTGATTTTCTGGATAAAACAAAAATGATCCACCTGTTGGACAGAAAGAAACATCTGAGCCAGCAACGTTTGTGTTCAGATGGAGCCCCAGAAGGAATGAGACTGATCTGATCACACCTGATCACACCTGATCACACCTGATCACACCTGATCACACCTGATCACACCTGATCCACTGAACAGGACTGACAGGAGAGCAGAGAACTAGAAGAGCAGTCTTTCAACTTTTCTCACTGGTTAAAGTAATATGTCTGTGTGTGTGTGTGTGTGTGTGTGTGTGTGTGTTTGTGTGTGTGTGTGTGTGTGTGTGTTTGTGTGTCTGTGTGTGTGTGTGTGTGTGTGTGTGTGTGTGTGTGTGTGTTTGTCTGTGTGTCTGTGTGTCTGTTTGTCTGTGTGTGTGTGTGTGTGTGTGTGTGTGTGTGTGTGTGTGTGTGTTTGTCTGTGTGTCTGTTTGTCTGTGTGTGTGTGTGTCTGTGTGTGTGTGTGTCTGTGTGTGTGTGTGTGTGTGTGTCTGGTTATCTGCAGTGGTCGGAGTTGGCGGGGACTCTATTGGGAAAAATGATCAGACTTTGTCCACAGGATTCACACCCTCTCACACATAGACACACACACAGACGCACACAGATATAAAATTATTAGTGTTTGGAGCAGTAACAGCGCTGCCCTCTAGAGGCCTCGTGATTATTGTCACATCTTAATGAATAAAACTGAATTTATTTAAAATTTGTCCCAACCAGACGACTGCAGAAACGTTAGCTCACTGCTAAGTGCTGAATGTTTCAGAGCTGCAGCAATTAAACAAAAATCAAATGAAACTCGATCATCATATTTTCAGGCCGTCCATCGTTTTGATCACTTCCTTTGTTCTGTTCCTCACTTCCTGTTTTACTGTCGTTTACAGCAAGAACAAAATCTACAAGTTCCTTTTAATACCAAATGAAACCAGACTGTAAATAAAGATGGCTGTGGCCTTGATGATGTCATCCCCTGTGTTAGCCCCGCCCCCTAATCCATCCCCCGAGGAGGAGGAGGAGGAGGGGCATCTTCCCATAGACTTCAGTACGATCTGATTTCTTTTCCAGCAGCCATGATGGATGATAATACTGATGAGTTTTTACAGACGGGGATAAGCCACCTCTCCCTCGTCATGTGATATGTGTGTAACCGACAACTTATTGATGGTCTGTTTACTGATAGTTTCCTACTGATGTGTGTGTCTGTGTGTGTGTGTGGTGTGCGATAATGTTGCCTGGAGCTGCTTCCTGAACCCTTTGACCTCTGACCTCTGACCTCTGTCGGTCTGTCTCTTCATATTTCATCACTGGTGTCTTCGGCTGTTGTGCGACACATGACTGTGAGTCCACGTGAGCTCAAACTGTGTTGTGTGTCTGGATTGTCCACAGAGACACATTTCAAATGAGTTATGGACTTTTCATGTACCACACTGCGACAGTGAAGTGACACAGCATTGTGTATCTCTCCTCACACAGTGTTGGTGCCTTGTTGTTTGTTGCACATGTGTGTGAGCGTTTAATGTGATGTAATCACACGTGTCTCTGTAACGTCTGAAGGAGCTCAGTCACGTTCATGGAAATGTCACAATGCACTGAAGCGTCAACACAACGTTAGACAAACACAGATAAACGCACACTTTGTTCGCTTTAATAACACATCTGTCAGTTTCTCCGGTCTTCGGTTTGGTAGCTGCTCTGCTAGCACACTTTATTCTCACTACACCTGTATGCACACAGGCTCCGCCCACAAGTGTGACGTCACAGTGTGCTACCTTCAGTGTTTTTAGTGCTGCTGGTCCCAGTGGATCTGGATCAGTCCTGATCCTGGTCTTGACTGAGCTGTTAAAGGGTCCAACTGGACTCAGACCTGGTTTTAACTTAATGCTAATGTCACATGCAGCTTCATTAGCATGCTAACATGAGCTAACTTCCTGTGTGTTATTCGGAGGCTGCTGGCTAACTGTTAGCATATCAACGCTAGGATCGGCTAATCGGGGTAGTTTGTTGTCGGGTATTTCAGTTATGTGTCTAGTTGTGTTTTGTGGACAGGCTTGACATACAACACAACAGTGCTTAATATTACACACTGAGTGAGATGTAGCAACCCAGACCTGGAACACACACACACACACACACACACAAAAACAATCCCAGAGATCGATCCAGGTTGAAACCATGGCAACACAGCATGGTGACCTTTGAACTTGCTGTCAACTTGAACCTGCAGGGCACACACAGACACACACAGACACACACAGACACAAACAGACACATTCATTTTTTCATCTGATTCATTTTGCGTGTCTGTTTGTGTGTCTGTGTGTGTCTGTGTATGTGTGTGTGTGTGTGTGGTCTTTGAGGGCCCGTGTTTTCCAGGTGACCATGTTACCTGGCTCATAGCTGATGTCATCAGTCACTCATGATGTAATTGGAGGTGTGTTTAGGGAACATCTGTAAACTTTAGCTTCTAAAGATTCTCGTGTGTGAGGCGTTTAGGGAACGTGTGTTTGTTGCAGCGTCCTCCCGCTTTTTAATCGTCCTTGTCACAGTTTCACAAAGAAGGTCAGTTCAGTTTCTTTTATGCACGAACGGCTCTGATTGGTTCTCACCCTCCTCGTGCTGCTCCATGATACCACCCCCCCCCCCCCCCCCCCCCAATCCTCCCTCACTATAGCTGAATTGATGAAACTGGAAATCGTTATAGACGGCTGACCTTCAGAAGGAGTCGGAGAGAAGGAGGGGGAGAGGTTTGAGTTTGAATGGATCTAAATTCTTCACGGAGCCGTTTTGAACGGTTTCTGCAGCAGCTGTGGAGCCTGCTGCAGACAGGAAGAGGAAGTTCCTGCTTTTGAAAGATGAACTTCAAGCTAAAATCACATTTGTATTCGTCAGAGTGGCGTTTGTGTTCGTCCAGAAGAAACCTGGGGATTCTTTTTATGACCGGTTTGAATACAGACAACAGCAGAGGGAGGAGGATTTGGGACCTGGTCTCTTAGCTGCTGTTTGAAGCCTCCAGTTTGGAATCTGGAACCAGAAACATCATAATTTGAGAGGAAAGTGAAAGCATCGTGATACTACTGATAGCCTGGATATGAGACGTTTAGGGAACATCTGTAAATGTAGCAGGCCTGGGCTGGTCTGGATTGGTCCCAAGACTCAGGCTGAGGGAATCAGACTCAGAATCAGGACTGTTGGCTCCACATCAGCCTGAGTCCGCTCATCCTGAGCTCCTGATGTCAGTCATTTAAAAATGTGTCCCACTGTTAGTGCGTCCGATGTCACAGCGTGTTGTGTTGCGGCAGCAGCAGTCAGACATGATCTCATGATGGCCCATCGGCTACAAACACACACAAAGAGCCAGAACGAGAATTAAACTCTGCAGTGCTGTCTCCAGGAGAGATGATTAGGTCACTGTGTGTGTGTGTGTGTGTGTGTGTGTCCGCAGGGCTCCATTAGCTGTGACATGTTGTGTAGAAATGGAGCAGAGTGATTCAGGCTGACGACAGGAAGTGAAGAGTAACTCACATGAAGGTCACTGATGATTTTCATCTGCTGGGAAACCTGTCGGAGGTCGGGGGGCGGTTACCATGGACACCAGAGACTGACACCTGACAGGGCAACAGGGCAGGGACACACCTGACAGCGCCCACACCCTTATACTACACAACCCTACACAACACAAGACGACACAACAGTCACATGTGAAGGAGGTGAGGAGAGGAGGTAGGAAACAAACATGGAAATGAAGAGACGAGATTAAGGAGACAAAACAAAGTGAAAAAACAAGATAAGGAAGGGAAATGGAAAAGGAAGCCAAGAAAAGGAGATTAGATTAATGAGGAAAGGACAGGAAGGGTGGTAGGAAAGGTGATAGGAAACGAGGAAAAGGAAGCAAACTAGCAGACAAAAGGTGAGAAGGAAGCTAGCATAGGAGACAAACAGGAAACAAGGAAAGGAGATATTAGAGGTGGAAGAGAAGGAAACAAGAGAAGAGAAGATTTTCACTGAAGCATGAAATGAGAAATGGACGACAACAAAAATACACAAACACAGGAACACATTCTAATCAGCACGAAAGGTTCTGACTCCCCCCACACACACATAGACACACACACACACACATAGATACACAAACACCCACATATACACACACACACACTGCATCTGACCTGGTGGCGTCTCCGTGTCTGTGTGGGTGTTTGTGTATCTATGTGTGTGTGTGTGTGTGTGTGTCTGTGTGTATGTGGGGTGTTTGTGTATCTGTGTGTGTGAAATTTCAGTTACATGCAGACACTTTAAAGATGGTAACTATGCTAACTATGCTCACTGACCAGGCCCTGATGTGGTCTCAACAGAATCCTGGTCTGGGTCTGGATCTGAGTTCGTACTCTCTGCTCTGTCACCTGTTCACCTGGGGCCAGCAGGTGGTGGGCGGGGCTTAAAGCCCGATCTGGTGTCTGAACCAGGAAGTTAGAGCAGCTGAAGTCTATTTAGAGCCTGAAGCTGCAGGAAGTGATTTAAAGTCCGACCTGCAGTCCAAAGATCAGGTTCAAGTCCAGGTCACTGACCTGCCTGAAGACCTCCACTGTGTGGTCTACACACAGACACACACACACAGACACACACACTCTGAATCCCCGAGACAGACCACCAGCCCAGCTAATTGGAGATGTTGTGTCACCTCCCTCGTGTCTCTTATTCTTTCTGTTTCTTTCACACAAATACACACAAACACACACACACACACACACACACACACACACACTGAACAACCCAGTGGGAATTGGCAGCCCGGAGTGAATTGAGAGAGAAGGCAGAAAGTCATTACTTCTCTCACACTGTGTGTGTGTGTGTGTAATCCCACCATCAGTATTCTGGTCATGTTTTGTAACAGAAGGAAGGAAATTGAAGAGGGAGAGAATAGAGGGGGGGGGGGGGCAGTCCAACATGGAGGTCTTTTGATTACAGATGGTAAATGTGCCCCCCCCCATCATCTCTTCGCTCACTCTTACTCCAGGGATTTGAGGTGGACGTGAGAAGAATCTCTGACCTGTGTGTGTGTGTGTGTTTTGTAGTTGCGGCAGGGTCACTCAGGTTGTCGTACCTGAAGCTGCTGTTATTGTTTCCTGACGTTCTTCCTGAATTTATTTAAACTGAAGAAAGAGATCAGCTGATTGGTCCTCTGTCATCGTCGTCAGGTTCTGTTGCTAGGCGACACCTAGTGGTCGTCGTGGTGTTGACAGGAGCGACGGGAAAAGTGCCGTTGGCGTAGTTTATGGAAAATAACTTGGGAGAGCTGTGTTCGATTCCTGTGTGACAGCAGCTGTTCATGTTGTTTCCATGATCCATCCCTTGTTATTGTAACCATGACAACAAAGATCATTCGATATATTTCAACACAGATGTTTTCCAAAACGTCACCGTTATTACAGCAAAGTGCGTGTCTTTGGTGTGGTAACCATGACAACCGTGGTCTACCGTTGTCTCTCAAGCTTCTCTCTGACAGATCAGCCAATCAGAGGAGACGATCTGACCAGCTGACTGACTTGTTGTGTTTATTGTTCTTTCATACTTTTCATACTTTCACTGTTCTAGAACGTAGACCTGATTTCTGATCAAAGACCACATGGAGGTCCACCTTCAGACCAGGAGGACCTTTAAACCCTCAGACCGTCTGTCCTCCTTAACTTTCCTGTTTGTCTCTGTTTGTCTCTGCAGGTCTGAGTTTTGCCGGACTCTCGACGCTCTCCAGGTAATTCTTTTTTCTTCTTCACTGTCTGCTGAGCTCAGTTGGTCTCGTCTCGTTGCTCTCGACCTGATCCAGTGAAACCACTGGACCAGGTCTTCGTTATCGGAGGATAAGGAGACATCAGACGTCTGAGCGCCACACAGCTGTGATGTTTTAGTTATAAGACCACGAGCAGACAGGAAGGGCAGCTGGAGTGTGTGTGAGATGGACCAGCACAGACTTGCAGAAAGTCTCTCTTATCACGATAACACGGATGGGAGGAAAAAGGCCCAGTGAGTGAGGTGATAATGAGTGTGTGTTTTTGTGTACATGGGTTTGTTACAGATACACAGAGATTAATACGCACACAAACACAAACACAAATACAGTCCGTTCCCTCGTTGTGACCCAGTAACAGGAGCCGCAGTTCTCACATTCCTGATTAATGATGCAGGTTGGACCCAAACAATGAAAACACACACACACACACTTCAGGACATCAACATGTGAAGTCATCACATCCAAACAGGCACATTAAAGGATGAAGGTGCTGCATTCAGGAATCATCTGGTAGTTCCTCCTTGTTATCATAAGTTTGTGAGACTCTGTGTGTTGTGTTGTGTTGCCGCGGTGAAACTTGTATATGTGAAACAAGCTTGTGACGTCGGACTGAACTGTGATGTGTTTTGTGTGGTCCTGGTCCTGGTCTCAGATGAAGGGTCTGTGTCCGTAATGACAGACCTGATCTGTCTCTGAAGAACACGAAGAACCACAATGTTGTTGTTTATTGATTATTTTTTATTGCATGTTTCAAGTTGTGTTTTGTTCCTCATGCTCGTGGAGTCATTCTGATCCCGATCCTGATCCCGATCCTGATCCTGATCCTGATCCCAGTTTCATGATTCATCAAGACTGAATCAAATGGTCTAAATGTTCAGCTACCAAATCACCTTTCCTTGTTTCCTCTCCTTATCTCCTCTCCTTTGTGGTGTGTATGTCTATGTGTGAGTGTGTTGTCAGTGTGTGTTGTAACAGTGAGTTGTGTGTGGTTTACAGAGTGTGTCACCGCCCGCAGGTCCAATTTCATCAACATTGTGTAAATAATTTGTCCCCGCAGTGTCTCCAGACCAGGACTGAGTCAGATGGTTGTCAGGGATTGGACCACACACACACAGACACACACAGACACACACAGACAGTCGTACAACATGTTGTCAGATTCCTGGTCCTGAAGCGATGATGGCTTGGTCTGACTGGTTCTTCAGGACCTTATCTGTCAGATCTCAGGTGTGTGTGGGGGGCGGAGCCGACAGGTAGCTGTGATGTCATCATCCCAGACCTCAGGGAAATTATTTGCAAAATTCAAATGTTCTCTGCAGCCGTCTGACAAAGCTGCTGCTGACAGGAACAGAAGAGCTGCTTCCTGTTAGCACCACTTCGCACATGCTCCGTGGAGCTCATGGTCATGTGACGGGGTCTGGGGTTTTTCAATATGTTGGACTTTTTCAAAACGTGAATAAATTATAGAAGAAGTAATCAGCAGATGAATAAAACAGCTGGAAGCTTCATGTTCCTAAAACACCGGACACTGAACCTGTGTGTGTGTGTGTGTGTGTGTGTGTGTGTGTGTGTGTGTGTGTGTGTCCCAGCAGAGCTCTCCATCGGTCTATTTCTGTCTCTGAGTGGGAAGGATGGATGAACCGCCCGGGGGGGGGTGATGGAGGTGATGGAGGAGTGTGTTTGATGTATTTTCCTGCCCTGCTGATGTCTTTGTGTGTTTGTGTTGAGCATGTGTTGTTTACAGTTTAATAGAGTAATTGGATCTGTCGGGGGGGGGGGGTCCTGGACATAAACAGCATAAACAGGCTGGATTGAGAGTGACGGATGAAGAGGCAGGACAACATGATCAGTTGAGGTCAAATGTTTGGTCGGTGGTCCAAACTGAGTCCTGGACTTCCTGTTCCTCTGAGTCTGACACCGTCAGCACGGAAACAGAAGTTAGAACCTTTTCTCTTGTGTTCTTACATTTTATTATATACATGCTGCTGGCTGGACGTTTTATTTTGAAAACTCCAGGCTTATGGGTTAACGGTCACATGGTCAGCGGCAACGTTTCCAACTTCTCTTTGGATCTTTATTTTTCACACCAAAGAGGTTTGTTAGAAGAAATTAGTGATCTGTGATGTCATCACACGATTAGCCTCCGTGACTCTCTCTGACCAATCAGAATCTTTCTTCACAGAGAATCTCAGAAAAAAATTCAATGTTCATCCAAAACTCTCACCTGATGGAGAAAAAGGAAACGGGCTGAACTTCCTGTCCATATTGATGTGTTGTTGTGTTGTTTGTGGAGGTGTGTGTCTCCAACAACAACTGTCTCTGTAGTGCAGAAATAAAAGTCTTACAGCCTTCAGGTTTAGGAGCAGAGTTGGCCCAAGGGAGGGTGGATGTCTGGCCGAGGTCGGGTGGATGTCGGGCCGAGGTCGGGTGGATGTCTGGCCGAGGTCGGGCCGGCGGCGCAGATTGACCTACAGATATGAGTGAGACAGAAACAGAGAGGCAGCAGCTGTTTCTGCGGGTAACAACTGCTTTATGGTGGAGTGTTGCCTCAGGGACTCATAATGACACACACCACCTGTGTGGGTCGGCAGGTGAACAGGTGTAGGTGGAGGACAGGTGAGAGCTGAGGGAGCTTCTGTTCATTAGTTAAAGAGAAGAATAAATAAAAAAAGACAAATGTCGGCGAGGAGGAACTAAACTCTGCTGCTGATTCAGGACTGAACACCAGAGAAGGAGAGAGAGGCTGCAAGGAATCCTGGGAAATGGTGCGTCCTTTAAAGCGCCTATAAATAACATCCGGAGCGCCACGTCATCAGCGACATCAGTGACTGCGAAGGACTGCGAACAACAGGTTCCTGAACGCAACTGACCAGTACAGTAGTTGGGACGTAGGAGTTAGGAGTTAGGAGTTAGGGGTTAGGAGTTAGGAGTTAGGGGTTAGGAGTTAGGGGTTAGGGGTTAGGGGTTAGGAGTTAGGAGTTAGGGGTTAGGGGTTAGGGGTTAGGAGTTAGGAGTTAGGGGTTAGGAGTTAGGAGTTAGGAGTTAGGGGTTAGGAGTTGGGGGTTAGGGGTTAGGAGTTAGGATTTAGGGGTTGGGGGTTAGGAGTTGGGGGTTAGGGGTTAGGAGTTAGGATTTAGGGGTTAGGAGTTAGGAGTTAGGGGTTAGGAGTTAGGGGTTAGGGGTTAGGAGTTAGGGGTTAGGAGTTAGGGGTTAGGAGTTAGGAGTTAGGGGTTAGGGGTTAGGAGTTAGGGGTTAGGGGTTAGGGGTTAGGAGTTAGGGGTTAGGAGTTAGGAGTTAGGGGTTAGGAGTTAGGGGTTAGGAGTTAGGGGTTAGGAGTTAGGAGTTAGGGGTTAGGAGTTAGGAGTTAGGGGTTAGGGGTTAGGAGTTAGGGGTTAGGAGTTAGGAGTTAGGGGTTAGGGGTTAGGAGTTAGGGGTTAGGGGTTAGGGGTTAGGAGTCAGGGGTTAGGGGTTAGGAGTTAGGGGTTAGGAGTTAGGAGTTAGGGGTTAGGGGTTAGGAGTTAGGGGTTAGGGGTTAGGGGTTAGGAGTTAGGGGTTAGGGGTTAGGAGTTAGGAGTTAGGGGTTGACCTGTCGGCGAGGTGGCGACATCAGGAGTGTGAACATAAAACAACACACACACGCTGAAGTGATGTGCAGCAGAGAAGAGTCGCCTGGAGAGATTCTACATTTCCTGTCAGCCTCCCCAACTTCCTGTCACTGTATTGATTTACTGTTCCATTACTCTACCTGTGGAGCTGTGTGTGTCTGTGTGTGTGTGTGTGTGTGTGTCTGTGTGTGTGAGAGTGTTTCTCTGCCTCGCTGGATTAATTACAACACATGAGCACACAGATACAGTCTCAGGTGGAGGTGAGCACTAGCTGTTGTTGCCATTGTGTCACTGTGCCAACTGAGCGACCATCAGTGTGTGTGTGTGTGTGTGTGTGTGTGTGTGTGTGTGTGTGTGTGTGTGTGGTTATTTCACAGTAAAGTATGAATCAGACCAGGTTGGTTCCACAGCTCAGGTGATCGGCCTGTTGTTGCTCTGTTGTGAGTCTGTTTTGGTTTTTCTGGCCTCGGGCTCCGACGTTACACAAAGAGAAACACCAACACAACACCTGACTGAAAATGAGACTTCATCGAGGCGTCCTGAAAACAGAGTGAGGTTTCAGGGCCGAGCAGCTCCGATGCTAACGGACATTTTTAAGGTGGATTGGCTCTGTTCCCCACAACAAGGAGGTCCTGGGTTCGATTCCCTTTCTGTGTGGAGTCTCCAAAGACATCCTGTTTGGGTTCATTGGTGACTCTAAACTGTCCGTAGGTCTGTCTGTCTCTGTGATGGACTGGACACCTGTCCAAGGTGACCCGGAAACAGATCAGAGGAAGAAGATGGAGGAACGTTCATTGATGAGACTCAAAGCGTCACCTTAAATGAAACCCCCGATCATTTTATCCTGCTCGGCCGAGGATGATCAGATTTGAAGGTGTGGCGGCGCTCCTGTGATCACGTGATGAAAGCGACAGTTTGAAGTTCCCGCTCCAGCTGCTCACACCTTAAACCCCACTCAGCCCTGCACCTGAACGCCTCATTGCTCACACTCCCGCTCACAGACGTGGTGCGACTGTTAATTCGTGACCTTGGAAACTTCAACCGAGGAACATTCAGCGTCCACGATGACGGAGCGCCGCCTTTTACTGACTCTGTCTTCGGTGCGTTCGTTTCAGGTTTCAGCCGAACGTTGTCAAACAGCAGTTACACTCCGCCTGCACAAGGTAACACACGCACACACAGAAAACCAATTAGTAAGTAGTCAGCATGTGTGTGTGTGATGAATTCGGTGGTTTGTCAGGCTGCAACAACTGGTTAGACACCCCATCCATCACAACTCACACACTCAGACACACACATCACTGAAGTGTGTGTTTCACATCTATATCCATGGTTACATTTAGTTACAGCTGGTGTGTGAAAAAGCTTTTACAGCTGAGTGTGTGTGTGTGTGTGTGTGTGTGTGTGTGTGTCTGTGTGTGTGTGTGTGTGTCTGTGTGTGTGTGTCTGTGTGTGGGAGAGAGTCTCTTGATGCCTCTGTGTGTTTCTGCTCTGCAGGTTTTTCTGTTTTTTGTGTCTGAATGTGTTCGACAGAGCTGCCAGAGGTCAAAAGGTCAAGCAGCGCTGCAGCTAGTCAGCTAACCGATTAGTTCAGTCTGCTGCTGACAACAAGGCTGACTGCAGGAGGTACACACAGACACACACAGACACACACAGACACACACAGAGACACACAGAGACACACACAGAGACACACAGAGACACACAGAGACACAGAGACACACAGAGACACAGAGACACAGACACACACACAGACACACACAGACACACACAGACACACACAGACATACACAGAGACACACACAGACACACAGAGACACACAGACATACACACAGACACACACAGACACACACAGACATACACAGAGACACACACAGACACACACAGACATACACACAGACACACACAGACACACACAGACACACACAGACACACACACAGAGACACACACAGACACACACAGACACACACAGAGACACACACAGAGACACACAGAGACACACAGAGACACAGACACACACACAGACACACACACAGACACACACAGACACACACACAGACACACACACAGACACACACAGACACACACACAGACACACACAGACACACAGACACACACAGACACACACAGACACACACACAGACACACACACAGACACACACAGACACACACACAGACACACACACACACAGACACAGACACAGACACAGACACACACACAGACACACACAGACACACACACAGACACACACAGACACACACAGACACACACACAGACACAAACACAGACACACACACAGACACACACAGACACACACAGACACACACAGACACACACACAGACACACACACAGACACACACAGACACACACAGACACACACACAGACACACACACAGACACACACACAGACACACACAGACACACACAGACACACACACAGACACACACACAGACACACAGAGACACACAGACACACAGACACACACAGACACACACAGACACACAGAGACACACAGACACACAGACACACACAGACACACACAGACACACACAGACACACACACAGACACACAGAGACACACAGACACACAGACACACACAGACACACACACAGACACACACAGACACACACACACACACAGACACACAGACACACAGACACACACACACACACACAGACACACACACAGACTGTGTGGACCTGAGTCACTGCTCCTCTCAGTGGCTCCTCCTCCTCCTCGTCCTCCTCCAGGTCTCTAAACCTGGACCTGGACTCTGCTTCTGTAAATTGAAACCAAAGATGAA
>CM068482.1:521803-534303 GCA_034769265.1 Remorina albescens | reverse complement strand
GACTGAAAAGTCCAGGTGGGCGTGGCTGAGGGCAGTGCTTCTTTTGTTGTGACATCACAAAGTCCCAGAAGTCCTGACGGCTCGTTTTAAGGTTCAGTTTCTGAATCCAGACTGTGAGGGTTTCTCTGGACTGAGACCTCTGAGACTTTAACTGGATTATTATAAAACCTGGACCTGATTTAGAGTCAGAGACCACATGGGGGGTCTACCTGTAGACCGCTCTTGGTTAAATATGAATAAACAGGATCTGAACTCCTTCAGGATCTGAGTCCTTTAAATGTTGGCTGAGGGCCGTTTCAGGGCGCCTCAGTCTGTTTCATTTAAAATCATGTTTGTGTGGAAACTTGGAAGCTCGTCCTGCTTTCCCTGAATCTCCACAGCGGATTAACACAATCCACAGTCGCACAATAGCCCCATTTATGTGTTTGATAAATACAGCAGTTAAAATAGATTCTATAGATACACACCTCCACGGAGACTGTGTCCTCCGTCTGAAGGTTGGCTGTTGGAAACAGGAAGTGACTGAAAAACCAAAAAAAATCAGGATCCTCCATCTTAAACTCAGCAGCTGCTCAACATGGACTTCAATTATTTAATACTCTTTAATATTAAAGTAACCAGAATCTCTTGGTTGAAAACATTTCCATCGTGATGAATGATGTCGGCCGACGACTCTGACGCTGACGGATGACTTCAGCTTTTTTTAATTTCAAATCGATGAACTCGTTTAGATTCCCAGCTGCGCCACATTACACAGCAGAATGGGCGGGGCTTGATTTAAACAAGGTGACGATGTAATGTGGACGGCGGCGAGCTTCTGACCCGGTCAGTCGTACACCGTGTCCACGTCTGAATCATCCATCTGCGGCGTGGACGTTCAGATCAGAGTGTTGTTGCTCTGACGCTGCTTTACTGGTGAGGAAGACATCAGCTGATGAAATCTTCACAGTTAAAGATCATCTGTGGTCCGTCTGTGTCGGTTTGACTGCAGTCTGAAGGTTGATCTGTGGTGACCAGGTGATCAGGTGACCAGGTGTCAGGTGACCAGGTGATCAGGTGACCAGGTGTCAGGTGATCAGGTGACCAGGTGATCAGGTGACCAGGTGTCAGGTGATCAGGTGTCAGGTGACCAGGTGTCAGGTGATCAGGTGTCAGGTGACCAGGTGTCAGGTGATCAGGTGTCAGGTGACCAGGTGACCAGGTGTCAGGTGTCAGGTGATCAGGTGATCAGGTGACCAGGTGATCAGGTGACCAGGTGTCAGGTGATGAGGTGACCAGGTGACCATGTGACCAGGTGATCAGGTGTCAGGTGATCAGGTGACCATGTGACCAGGTGATCAGGTGATCAGGTGTCAGGTGATGAGGTGACCAGGTAACCAGGTGATCAGTGGTCATAATGTGTCGACTGTAAATAAACAGCAGAAGTTAAAATAAATTAGAGAGAAGAAGAAAATGAAAAGACTCCACGACCTTCTGGATTCATCACCTGTCATGAGGTCACCACTTTTAACCCCTGATCACTCCAGGTCACCTGACCCTCGACCCCTGACATCATCTAGTCTTCTTCTGTGGTTTAATGATTAAACGAGTTCAGACAGGAAGTTCAGTCAACAATAAAAGAGAAAAATATGGAGCTGTGGAAAACCGGGAGAGAGAGAGGGGGAGGAGAGAGGAAGAGAGAGAGAGAGAGGGAGGACGAGCAGCAGCAGCTCAGCTGTTGTTGGAGGGAGAGCGTGCGGTCGTCGAGGGGAGAGAAGCGTTGCCACGGGGATGATTACCATGTCTGCCGCCGCGGTAACAGCCAACAGGACCCTCAGCCTGAGGGAGGTCGGTGGTTCAGCACCGCACCAGAAGGAGCCAACGAGCAAGGAGCAAGGGAGCAAGGGACGATGAGGACGAGCTAGGAAAGGAAAGAGAGAGCCGGAGTGAGGAAACGATGTCCAGCTGAACGAGAGGAGACAAAGAAGGATGGAGAGGAAGAGGAAGAGGAAGGAGGTGGAGAGACAGACAGAGTCCAGAAGGAAGTGAGAGGGAGAGGAAGAGGAAGAGGAAGAGGAAGAGGAAGAGCGCTGGATATTCTGCAGACCTCTTCACATTAACAACAGTCACAGTGAGTCTCTGACCCGACTTCAGGCTCTTTGGGTTGGATCTGATCCAGGTAGATCTGGTCCAGGTAGATCTGATCCAGGTAGATCTGATCCAGGTAGATCTGGTCCAGGTAGATCTGGTCCAGGTAGATCTGATCCAGGTAGATCTGGTCCAGGTAGATCTGATCCAGGTAGATCTGGTCCAGGTAGATCTGGTCCAGCAGATCTGGTCTTCTGATAGAAAGTTAGTCTGCTGTTCATCCTGTTCAGGTTCACATTCATGTGTTAGTCTGAGTTCACCCTCAGCTCTGAGACCACTGAGTCCTTCAGGTCCATCCTGTCTGAAGGTCTAAAGGTCCATGTGGTCTACAGGTAGACCTCCATGTGGTCTTTGATTCTAAATCAAGTCTATGTTCTATATTAATCCAGTGGAAGTGTCAAAGTGTGTCCTGAACCGAGCAACAAACAGAAGAAGCTTTCACTTTTCTCTTTGTCCTAATAATTCTGTAACCGGACCTCAGTCCTCCACACATCTGTGTGCAGAGAACAGAGACCAGGACAGACCAGGACGGACCAGGACGGACCAGGACGGACCAGGACAGACCAGGATGGACCAACAGTTCTCAGATCAGGGTTTCTCAAACTTAGTCAGACCCAGAACTGAACCAGATCCAACAGGACTGAACCTTCAGTCATGTTGCGGTCAGCAGTCGACCTTCAGTGACGTCATCATCAGAGCTGAAGCCTCCAGTTTGGGAATTCTGCGTCAGCCATCTTGGGAAACCGTCTTTGAAGGAGAAGGTGGATCTGAGCCGCTCTGTTCTCTGTCCTGATTGGGTGGTACAGTCTGTCAGTCACACGGTAGCCCCTCCCCTCCTTCCTGGTCGGTTTCCCTCTAAATGGATCTTGTTGAAACGAGAGACTGAGAAAAGAAACTCATCAGGAAAACATTTACTGCGATAATAAAAAGTTACGTGTTGTCATGGCAACCGCAGCCACGTGGCGCAGAGTAATGGCAAGAAAATCCTTTTGAAGTTGATCGTCATACATTTGAATTTTACGGCCTACGGCGTCCACGAAGGACCAAACCATCGACGGGTTTTGAGATCTGGATCAAGTGTCATCAGAAGAAGCCCAGTTCACCGTTAGCACTTCCTGTTAGCCGTGAGGCTGTCAGACTGAGCGACTGAGGGAGCAGCCGTTTGATTGGTCGATGGAGAAACGGGTTTGTGACGGTAAATTCCTGCCGGCATGTTTATTGATGACACTGACGCGTCGATCACAGAGGAAGTAAAAATATTGTACACGTATTGATATTCTGTACGTCCGGATGGCTGACTAATCTGTTACCATGGCAACCACCCACCATTTCTACTGAGCACATTTCACGTCGTCCTGTCAGGAAGCAATGAGCAGACCACCCGACCTTCACCCCCAGCTCCGTGACCTTTCACCTCATCACTGGAGGCGCCTTGTTCGCCCGCCGCTCTCTCGGCGTGTAAAAGCTGCTGATGAATATGGAGCAGCTGCTCCGCTTTGCCACTTTATCTCTTTATTGACATTCACCAAGTCTCATATGGAGCCACTCGGCGACGGCCAGCTGCACCCGCGCCAAGGCCCGCCTCCCGCTCATGAATATTAATGAGCGGTTAGAGCCAGAAAGGCTGACAGACGACAGATTCATGGTCCCCTGGGGCGTTCCAGCTCAGGAGAGCATGACTGTATGTGGCCAAAAGTCTGGACACCTTCAAATTCCAGGGATCGGTCTAGACCACGTACATCAGCCTGCAGCTCGGAGGACCAGACCTGGTCGGGTGATCCGGTTCATCCCTGAGGTCACTGGTCCGAAATGTCTTTTTTATGGGAACATTTTCCTCCTCAAGTCCTGCAAATATTAACCACATTTCAAAATGCAAATGAACAAATGTTTCCATCCGGCGCCATCATGCAAATTCTGGGAGTCGGCTCATCAAGATAAACGAGGTCATCGGAGGGAAACGTCTTTCTGTCCGTCACATGATTCATTCAGTGGAAATAAAAACCTTCTGTCTCTTTTTAACCACAGAGCGAAAACTTCTGAAGCCCCGCCCCTCCCCCTCCTCAGAACCTCCCGCTCTTATTTAGTCCAGAAGAAGAGAAGCATCAGCAGACCAGTACACATGTTCTGGTCCAGGTCCAGGTCCAGGTCCAGGTTCAGGTTCTGGTCCAGGTCCAGGTCCAGGTCCAGGTTCAGGTTCTGGTCCAGGTCCAGGTCCAGGTTCTGGTCCAGGTCCAGGTTCAGTTCCAGGTTCAGGTTCTGGTCCAGGTCCAGGTCCAGGTTCAGGTTCTGGTCCAGGTCCAGGTCCAGGTCCAGGTCCAGGTTCAGTTCCAGGTTCAGGTTCAGGTTCAGTTCCAGGTTCAGGTTCTGGTCCAGGTCCAGGTCCAGGTCCAGGTTCTGGTCCAGGTCCAGGTCCAGGTCCAGGTTCAGTTCCAGGTTCAGTTCCAGGTTCAGGTTCTGGTCCAGGTCCAGGTCCAGGTTCAGTTCCAGGTCCAGGTTCAGGTTCTGGTCCAGGTCCAGGTCCAGGTCCAGGTCCAGGTCCAGGTTCAGGTTCAGTTCCAGGTTCAGGTTTCTGGTCCAGGTCCAGGTCCAGGTCCAGGTTCAGTTCCAGGTTCAGGTTCTGGTCCAGGTCCAGGTCCAGGTCCAGGTTCAGTTCCAGGTCCAGGTTCAGGTTCTGGTCCAGGTCCAGGTCCAGGTCCAGGTCAGGTCCAGGTTCAGGTTCAGTTCCAGGTTCAGGGTTCTGGTCCAGGTCCAGGTCCAGGTCCAGGTTCAGTTCCAGGTTCAGGTTCTGGTCCAGGTCCAGGTCCAGGTCCAGGTTCAGTTCCAGGTCCAGGTTCAGGTTCAGTTCCAGGTCCAGGTCCAGGTTCAGTTCCAGGTTCAGGTTCTGGTCCTGGTTCAGGTTCTGGTCCAGGTCCAGGTCCAGGTCCAGGTTCAGTTCCAGGTCCAGGTTCAGGTTCTGGTCCAGGTCCAGGTCCAGGTCCAGGTCCAGGTTCAGGTTCTGGTCCTGGTTCAGGTTCTGGTCCAGGTCCAGGTCCAGGTTCAGGTTCTGGTCCAGGTCCAGGGTTCAGGTCCAGGTCCAGGTTCAGGTCCAGGTCCAGGTTCAGGTTCTGGTCCAGGTCCAGGGTAAAGCTGGACTGGTCTAGCTGAATCTCTCTCTCAGCAGGTTGTGTGTAATCTGTCTATTAACAGCTGGAGCCAAAGAGCACTTAAACATGAGAGCTACACACACACACACACACAGACACACACAGGCACACACAGACACACACAGGCACACACAGACACACACAGATGCACACAGACACAGAGTGACTGATAGGATTGGTGTGTTTTATTACCAGGGAAACAAAAGACTGCAGCTAATAACTGTGTGTGTCTGTGTGTGTGTGTGTGTGTGTGTGTGTGTGTATGTGTGTGTCTGTGTGTGTGTCTGTGTGTGTGTGTGTGTGTGTGTCATTTGGAAACAAAAATCCTGGCGCCTTTATATTTTTTCTTCTTGCCCTCTGGAAACTGAGTCTCAGCTGCACAACCCAGAACCAGAACCAGACCAGAATCAGAATCAGAACCACAACCAGGACCAGGACCGGAATCAGAACCAGAACCGGATTCAGACCATAATCAGAATCAGAACCAGAACCAGGACCAGGACCAGAAACACACCAGAACCGGAATCATAATCATAATCAGAACCAGAACCAGAACCAGGACCAGAATCAGAATCAGAACCACAACCAGGACCAGGACCGGAATCAGAACCAGAACCGGATTCAGACCATAATCAGAATCAGAACCAGAACCAGGACCAGGACCAGAAACACACCAGAACCGGAATCATAATCATAATCAGAACCAGAACCAGAAACCAGGACCAGGACCAGAACCAGAAGCAGGACCAGAACTAGACCAGAACCGGAATCAGAACCAAAACTCGAATCAGACCAGAAACAGAATCAGAACCAGGACCAAAACGAGACCAGAACCGGAATCAGAACCAGAACCGGATTCAGACCATAATCAGAATCAGAATCAGAACCAGGACCAGAACCAGAACCAGACCAGAACCGGAATCAGAACCAGAACTGGAATCAGAGCCAGAGTCAGAATCAGAATCAGACTGTCTTCAGTGGTTCGTGATGTTTCAGATGAGACACAAAATAATTTAAAGGTCACAGGTTCGATTCCCTCAGCTTCCTCACCTGCTCCCTCTCTCTGTCTCTCTCTCCCTCTCTCAGACGTATCCTTGGGGGCGGGGAAAGCGGTTGATTGGTCGATCTCTTGGGGGATTGGGGGGGGTCGAAGGCCATGGCGGGCCGACTCCTCCTCTTCCTGACCGTCTTGGTGACGCTCGGCCACGCCCACTTCCAGTCAGGCCAGCGCTTGAAGCCCCGCCTCCAGAGAGACCGACGCAACATCCGGCCGAACATCATCCTGGTCCTGACGGACGACCAGGACCTGGAGCTGGGTGACTGACTTATGACACTTATCACCACGGTTACCATGGTTACCGTTCCTGTCAATCATACGTTAGTCATAATTGAGGATTTGCGGGGGAGGGGCTTATTTCTCTGACAGTGTCTCTCGCTCTCTCTGTAGGTTCGATGCAGGCCATGAATATCATGGAGGAGGGCGGGACGTCGTTCTCCAACGCCTTCGTGACCACGCCCATGTGCTGCCCGTCACGTTCCAGCATGCTCACAGGAAAGTAAGTTCCCCTTCCGCTGTGAACTCATCAGGAAGTGACGCTCCGGATGTTGTCGGACGGCCCTGAACGCCTCTCTGTGTCCTCAGGTACGTTCACAACCACAACACCTACACCAACAACGAGAACTGCTCCTCGATGTCATGGCAACGGCAGCACGAGCCGCGCACCTTCGGGGTCTATCTAAACAACACTGGATACAGGACAGGTAGACACACACAGACACACACATCAGTGACAACAATCCTTTCTGTGTCAGAGCAGATACACAGACTAAACACTCTTCTTTGTGTGTCTGTGTGTGTCTGTGTGTGCGTTCCCTCAGCCTTCTTTGGGAAGTACCTGAACGAGTATAACGGCTCATACGTTCCTGCTGGATGGAGGGAATGGCTCGGCCTGGTGAAGAATAGCCGCTTCTACAACTACACAATGAGCCGCAACGGAGTCCGAGAGAAACATGGAGCTCTGTACCCACAGGCAGGGCCACGCAGACACACAACTCAGACACACACAAGTTAATGAA
Organism: Remorina albescens; assembly: GCA_034769265.1. Taxonomy (NCBI): domain Eukaryota; kingdom Metazoa; phylum Chordata; class Actinopteri; order Carangiformes; family Echeneidae; genus Remorina; species Remorina albescens. Next base: position 526,957 of record CM068482.1, on the reverse strand, counting down.
ATGAAACATTGGACTCTGGTTCATCTCAGATTTTCTTTGTGTGATTTTTAATTTGTCAGGAAACAGAAAGAATCTGAAGATGAAGGTCGATTTTTTTATTTTTATTTTTTTCCCCGTCAGACATTCCGGATGTTGATGTTTGTGTGTCTGTTGTGTAGTAACAGGAGGTGTGTTTGTGTGTCTGCAGGACTACCTGACCGACCTGATCACGGCCGAATCCATCAGGTACTTCCGCTCCTCGAAGAGGGTGTACCCCCACCGACCGGTCCTGATGGTCCTCAGCCACGCCGCGCCGCATGGACCCGAAGACTCGGCGCCACAGTACAGCAACGCCTTCCCCAACGCATCACAACACATGTAGGCCCACACACACACACACACAATAAGCCTAAATGCTCTAATCCATCTGAACAATAGAGCAGCTCTGTTCTGCAGGAGAAATTCTGCAGCAATACAACTAAAACCACACAATCCCCACTAATATCCAACTGCGTGTGTGCATGAGACAAACAGAGTCGTCTCCACGGTGACAGCTGCTGCTCAGGTGGTTTTCATCCAGACAGGAAACCAGATCAATCCCAAAAACTCTCTGAGCTTTTTGGGAAGGTTTAGTGTTTGTGTAGCAAAAACAGTGAAAACGCGCAATAATCCGTCTGCTCAAAGTCTGAAGACCAACACAAACACACAAAGACACAAACAGGTTTAGTGAAATTCAGCAGTTTGATTATCAGTATGTCACTTAGTGTATGGTCACACAACTGAAACACAACAATCCAAAACATGTAAATAATAATAAACAGGAAGAGTATGTCAATAGTAATTATATATATATACTGATCGATTGACTCAGCAGTCTTAATTTTCTGAGAAATTAAAGAATCATCTCCAGACTCAGCTGCTCTGTCCTCTGCCCCCCCCCCCCACAGTACTCCCAGCTATAACTACGCTCCAAATCCAGACAAGCACTGGATCATGAGATACACCGGACCGATGAGACCGATCCACATGGAGTTCACCAACATGTTACAGAGGAAGAGACTGCAGACTCTGCTGTCTGTGGACGACAGCATGGACAAGGTGGGTGGGGGGTGGTGGTGTTGGGGGGGGGGTTGTGTCTCGTTGTGTTGTTCTCACTCCGCCTCTTTGTGTGTCAGCTCTACAACATGTTGGTGGAAATGGGCGAGTTGGAGAACACCTACATCATCTACACCTCCGACCACGGATATCACATCGGACAGTTCGGCCTCGTCAAAGGTGAGGACGCCGGCCAATCAGACGGCAGGACACTGAGAGGACGCCGACTCAACAATCTCTTTGTTTGTTTTTATGAGCAGACAAATTGAATATTACAGAAAGACTCCAGTTTTAATCAGTTTTCTTCCTGTTGACTGAAAAATGTCCAAACGGCGTCCGTTCTGTTCATTTAACTGGATTTAAAGTCACTTTTTGGGCCTTTTGCAGGTAAATCGATGCCGTATGAGTTTGACATCAGAGTCCCGTTCTACATCAGAGGGCCCAACGTGGAGCAGGGCAGCATGTGAGCACACACTCAGCTCGTTAACACACACTCGTTAGGATGAGTGACATCATCAGACAGAGTCAGGGGGAGGAGCCCAAACACAGAGCTCCCAGACAGCAGTGTGTTTCTGCAGAGCTGGGACTGTGTGTGTGTGTAAAGTGGATTAAAGTGGAGCTGTTGCACGAGCTGATCATGAGCTCACAACGAGCTGATCCAAAAAGGAAATATTTAACACTCAGCTCACGCTGCTCTGTGATTGGCTCGTTTCACCTCAGTCTGTTCATTCAGTTCAAACTTTTTCACTGTTTGACGTGAGTCGGCATCAGTTTGACACAAAGACGGAATAAACTCATGGGCCAGTTGTGTGTCTGTGTGTGTCTGTGTGTGTCTGTCTGTGTCAGTAACCCTCACATGGTCCTGAACATCGATCTGGCTCCGACCATCCTGGACATCGCTGGCCTGGACACTCCTGCAGACATGGACGGGAAGTCCATACTGACTCTGCTGGACACTGACAAACCTGCCAACAGGTACACACACACACACACACACACACAGACACACACTGTGATGGGTTGCTCTTGGACTCAGTCCATCATCCAGCTCCTGGTCCAGGTCTTCCTTTTTGCTCAGTGAAACCACCAACGGTCTTCTATACCGGTCCCTGGTCTTGAATCCAGGTCAAGTCCCTGATGCTCTATCAGAGACTCTGGGTCTGGACCATCTTCTGGACTTCAGCCACTGTGTTCCTCCATGAATGTAGGCAGTGATCATCATCCCTGGACCAGGACCATCTCAGTCCAGACTCTTCTGGTCTGTGGTCCTGATGATGAACCAGCTCCTGAAGTGTCTCAGAAGGGGGACGTCCTTCTGTCTTCAAAAGGACTCCCAGTCTAGACGATGACAGGAAGCTGAAGACAAAGTCCGGCGACGAGGACGGACGTGTCTCACCTGACTGAGCTGCAGCTGGATGGAGAAAAACTCATTTTCATATTTATTGTGATCAAAGCGTCAAAAAGGCCAAAATGAAGGTCAGACGAAGGTCAGATGAATCATGGATCAGTTCTGGACAAGAGACAGGATCTCAAAGTTTTATATGTTAAAGAAATATATTTAAGTTTTAAAGGCCGCAGGCCGGGAACCGAACCCACCACCTTCTTGTTGCGGGGCAGCAGAGCTAACTACTGTGACACCGTGCTGCCCCCAAAGAGGGTTGGGGGGACCCAGATGGAGTCATGATCACAGAGACGAGAAGAAAACAATCTAAATGTGTCATTTTGTGTTTGAACTGAAGTGAACTCAGACAGTCAGAGAAGCCTTTACCGAACTCTCTGCTGTTCAGGTTTCAGGTAAACAGGAAGCCGAAGGTTTGGAGAGACTCCTTTCTGGTGGAGCGAGGGTAACTATGAACACCACATCCTGACACCTTCACATTAAAGCGCCACACTGTCACTTCTGAAGTGTTGACAGGTTAAACATCAGAAAAGTTCCAACCTGCCTGTGATTGGTCCGTTGACAGGAAGCTGCTCCACCAGCGGGTGGAGGGGAAGGAAGTGTCCCAGGAGGAGAACTTCCTGCCCAAACACCAACGAGTCAAAGACCTGTGTCAGAGAGCCGAGTACCAGACGCCCTGTCAGCAGACGGGACAGGTACCGAAGCCTCAGGGCAGCTGTTTTACCCCGAGGGCAACTGATTTACCCCCAGAGCAGCTGATTTACCCCCAGAGCAGCTGATTTACCCCCAGAACAGCTGATTTACCCCCAGAGCAGATGATTTACCCGCAGAACAGCTGATTTACCCCCAAAGCAGTCAATTAAACCCCAGAGCAGCTGATTTACCCCCAGAGCAGCTGATTTACCCCCAGAACAGCTGATTTACCCCCAGAGCAGATGATTTACCCCCAGAACAGCTGATTATACCCCAGAGCAGATGATTTACCCCCAGAACAGCTGATTATACCCCAGAGCAGCTGATTTACCCCAAGAACAGCTGATTTACCCCGAGGGCAACTGATTTACCCCCAGAACAGCTGATTTACCCCTAGGACAGATGATTTACCCCTAGGACAGATGATTTACCCCTAGGACAGATGATTTACCCCCAGGACAGATGATTTACCCCTAGGACAGATGATTTACCCCCAGAACAGATGATTTACCCCTAGGACAGATGATTTACCCCTAGGACAGATGATTTACCCCCAGGACAGATGATTTACCCCCAGAACAGCTGATTTACCCCCAGGACAGCTGATTTACCCCCAGGACAGATGATTTACCCCCAGGACAGATGATTTACCCCCAGGACAGCTGATTTACCCCCAGGACAGATGATTTACCCCTAGGATAGATGATTTACCCCCGGGGTCCACCCTTTAAAGGACAGACAGACTCAGAGGGACATTCACCTTCAGACTCACAAACAGTCAGGACGACTTGAAGTGAATCCTGATGAACAAGAACTTTTAGGGAGCTTTGTGTGTTTTTGTGTGTTTGTGTGTTCATGCTTGTTTGAGGTTAGTTACACTTGTCGAAAAATCACTTTAGCCAGCTGATTATTGTCAGAGTCTGTCAGCTGCTGATAAACATCCTGTAGACAACAGTGTGTGTGTGTGTGTGTGTGTGTGTGTGTGTCTAGAAGTGGCAGTGTGTGGAAGACGCCACGGGGAAGCTCCGACTCTTCAAATGTAAGAATGAAGGGGGAGGGGTAAAGAACTTCCAGAGGGGCGTGGCTAGCCATAAGCATCCAATCAGCATCAAGTCTCAGATGTACCATCACAACTCAGATGGCTGCAACTGTGACCTCCGACCTCTGAACCTGCATCCCGCCATGATGAGGCCGTTCAACAAGAAGCCGTTCTTCTCCAAGAAGAGTGAGTGTGTTTCGGATTTATTATTATTTTATCTGATAAATAATTGTAACTCAAACAAAGTTGTTTCCAGGTACTTTCTCTCTGATTGGAGGAATTCTACGGAAGCTTTGAACATTTAATAACAAATAATTCATCTGGTTTGTTAAACTTCCCAAAAACCCCAAATCATCTCCAGTCGTCTCTGACTCTCTCACACGATGATCTTCAGAAACTTTAATTATAAAAGATCATTTTTATTCAACCCAAGTTCATTTTTTTCAAGATTGAAATCTATTCAATTATTAATTTTTGTTATAATTTAATGTTTGAACATGTTTTTCATTCACACAGAAATATTTAATTTAACTGTTTCAATAAGAAGCTCGTTGGCTGATTCAGGGACTGAAAGCGGCTCTCTGAGCGTTCGCTCGTCTGATGTCGCCCTCTAGTGTCTGAGACGTTCAGGGACAGTCAGGAAACAGCAGCACTAACTCTGTTGTGTTACTGTGTGTGCGTCAGAGTTTAAAGCCCTGAAGAGTTACTCCAGGAACCGTTACACCCGCTCCATATCCACAATGAACGGTTTCCCTGGCAACCAGAGCCTGGTGGGTGTGTCTGACCAGTCGGAGGACGAGTTCAGCGGGATGGGAGGAGCTCCAAGTGTTGTGGCCCCGCCCAGCTCCATCAAGGTCACACACAGGTGTGTAACTTCCTGTTCATAAGAGCCATTGTTGACTGTTTTTAAACAGCTTCAAACTCCTTCAGGATGTCTGAATGATCTGAA
>CM068482.1:496803-514303 GCA_034769265.1 Remorina albescens | reverse complement strand
CTGTGAGGGCGTCTTCTTCTACAGAACAGTGGTCATTCATTTCAGCTCCTGAAGGAAACGTCTGCAGAGTGTTTTCGTTTCTACGTTCTAAAAGAGGCTAAAATGCTGAAGAAAGTTGTTTTATGAAGCAGGTTTCGGCTGCTTTATAAATAAAATGAGTTATTAGCAGTAGGAGCTAAAAGCAACAACAGTTAGGACGTTAATGTTTTACTGAGATATTGACTGAAGTTAGCATGCTAACTAGCTAGCCTGTCTCGTGCCACTTTTTACTTAAAGATTTGATAATTCACTTTAGCGTCCCGTCAACTTGCACTATATCTTCAAGGTAGGTAAGTAAAAAGCTGCTCATGCTAATGTTAGCTGCACAGCAAAAGCAAATACACAACGTAATTTAACATGTAAACGTAGTCGCAGTGAGCGACGTTTTCACACGTAAACAAAAACTGAAAAAATAAACAGGAATATTTTCTGCCCTGTCTGTCAGCATCCACGTCTCCAGATATTAGCCCGATCCGGATCTAACTGAAACACAAGGTCACACATAGACAACCCGAACACATCACACAAAAACACACCGCAAACAACAAGCACACTGATGGTGTGTGGAGAGGCCTCATTCAGCGATCTGCAGACAAACACAACCACAACACAAAGATCAGAAACACAACTTTGACTAAAACAGCAGAAGAAGAGACTAAAGGGTGCGACTCACCAAGACCACCTTCGTGGTTTGTTCACGGGTTCGAATCCGCAGTTTGTTGGCCGTAGTCTCGGCGATGTCAGCTCGCTCCTCGGCGTCGTCCAGCTCGTGTTGGATCTTCCTGAAGCGTACGGTGCTGCTGGTCACCTGCTCCTCCTGGTGGACCAACAGAGGAACAGCAGGAAAACGTTACACCCCGTCGGCGGTCACCTGTACGGGCAGACGGCCCTCGGACGCCTCACCGCGTTCTCAGCTTGTCTCTTGTAGCTCTTCACTTTGGTCTGCAGCCTCTCGATGAGCTCCTGCATCCTCAGCAGAGTCTTCCTGTCCTCCTCTGACTGCAGAGACACAAGGACACACAATCAGGACCAACGAGGACCTCAGAACAGAAGACCAAGAAGCAGCAGCGGCTCCCACCTGGTACGTCAGCTCTTTGACCTTCCTCTCGTAGCGGCGGACTCCTTTCTGGAACTCCTCACTCTTCTTCTGCTCCACCATCAGCTCCGTCTGCAGCTCCCTCACCTGCACACAGTTCACCTGTCAGTACATCTGCCAATCAGACAGCAGGATCCTTGAGCTGAAAAATTCTCCCTCTTCAAGCTGCATTTCAAAATAAAAGCTGTAGATGAAGAAAATAAGTGGAACCCACTTTTCACTTAAATAGGTCAACCCTGGAGTTTTCAAAATAAAGTGAAAACTCAGTTCTAGGGCTGAAAACTTTGGAGTCGTTTGGACGGAGAGAAGAGAAAAAAAACAGGTTACCATGGTGAGAAACAGTGACAGTTGTCATGACGACAGTGTTTGTCACTCACTCTTGTCTCCAGTTTGAGAAGCTGTTTCTTTCCTCCCTTCAACGCCATCTCCTCCGTCTCCTGCAGTTTGACCTGCAGGTCTGTCAGAGACATAAACCAATCACTGCAGGTGACATCATCATCTTCATCATCTTCATCACCATCATCATCATCTTCATCATCATCATCATCACCATCATCTTCATCTTCATCATCTTCATCACCATCATCATCATCATCATCATCACCATCACCATCACCATCATCATCATCATCTTCATCACCATCATCATCACCATCACCATCATCATCATCATCACCATCACCATCACCATCACCATCATCTTCATCACCATCATCATCACCATCATCATCATCATCATCATCACCATCACCATCATCTTCATCACCATCATCATCACCATCATCATCTTCATCATCATCATCATCACCATCACCATCATCTTCATCATCTTCATCACCATCATCATCATCATCACCATCATCATCACCATCATCTTCATCATCATCATCATCACTTCTATGTACCTTTCACTGTTGACTCCATGTTCCTCTTCATCCTCTCCATCATGTTGCTGCTGTCCTGCTCCTTCTTCAGCTCATCGGCCATCAGAGCCGCCTGGACGGAGTTCAGAGACATTCAGGGACATTCAGTGACATTCAGAGACATTCAGAGACATTCAGAGACATTCAGGGACATTCAGGGACATTCAGGGACTTCAGAGACATTCAGGGACATTCGGGAACATTCAGTGACATTCAGAGACATTCAGGGACATCCAGAGACATGCAGGGACATTCAGGGACATTCAGGGATATTCAGGGACATTCAGAGACATTCAGGAACATTCAGAGACATTCAGGGACATTCAGGGACTTCAGAGACATTCAGGGACATTCAGGAACATTCAGTGACATTCAGAGACATTCAGGAACATTCAGAGACATTCAGGGACATTCAGAGACATGCAGGGACATTCCGTGACATTCAGAGACATTCAGGAACATTCAGAGACATTCAGGGACATTCAGGGACATTCGGGAACATTCAGAGACATTCAGGGACATTGAGGGACTTCAGAGACATTCAGGGACATTCAGGGACATTCAGAGACATTCAGGAACATTCAGAGACATTCAGGGACATTCAGGGACATTCAGGGACTTCAGAGACATTCAGGGACATTCGGGAACATTCAGTGACATTCAGAGACATTCAGGAACATTCAGAGACATTCAGGGACATTCAGAGACATGCAGGGACATTCCGTGACATTCAGAGACATTCAGGAACATTCAGAGACATTCAGGGACATTCAGGGACATTCAGGGACATTCGGGAACATTCAGAGACATTCAGGGACATTCAGGGACTTCAGAGACATTCAGGGACATTCGGGAACATTCAGAGACATTCAGGGACATTGAGGGACTTCAGAGACAGAACTGCAGCACCACAACATGAAATAGAAGAAGACATAAAAAGCTCAGGGTTTGGTCAGAGGTCAAAGGTCAGGACTGACATCAGTGACGGCCTTCTTGGCCTTCTCGTCGGCAGTGCGGCTCTCCTGCATGGCGTCGTCCACCTCTCCAGTCAGCTGAGACACATCAGCCTCCAGCTTCTTCTTCTGGTTTATCAGCCCCGCGTTCTGCAACACAGGACGTGAGCAGGTCATCAGTCAGGTCGTCAGCCGATCGATCGATCGATCGGTCAACCCATCGCTCTACCTGTGTGGTGAGCAGATTCACCCTCTCCGCCACCTCCACCAGCTCGTGCTCGGCCATCTTGCGCTCGCGGTCGGTCTGTTCCAGGATCCCTCGTAGCTCCTCATCCTCAGAAGCCATCAGGGAGCAGCGCCGCTCCAGCAGCACGATTTGTTCTCTCAGCTCATTGGTCAGCTGGACTTTATCGTCCAGCTCCACCTGCTGCTCTTTGACCTTAACACACAAACATCGGCGTCAGGATCATGTCACAGCTGGTGTCTTCCACAGATAGACCAGAAGGTTTGATCACCTCTGTCTGCAGGTGTCTGATGACCTTCTGGCTCTCCGACGCCTGTTTGGTGGCGTATCCCAGCTGAACCTCCATCTCATTCAGGTCGGACTCCATCTTCTTCCTCAGCCGAACCGCCTCGCTGCGACCGCGGACCTCCGCCTCCAGACTGGCCTGCAGGGCCTCCAGGGAGCGCTGCTGGTTCCGTCTGGTGGTTCAAACAGTTTTAGCTGCAGCTGTTTGCTCCGTTGCTGTTAATTTAACAGCTCGCTCTTTAAGCTCTCATGAAAAAAACTGATTCTGTGATGTCAGCCGTTCTCTACCTGAGGATGTCGATCTCCTCGTCTTTCTCTGCGACCTTGCGCTCGACCTCGGTCCTTATCTGCTGCAGTTCCATCTGAAATCTCAGAGTCTTGCTCTCCTCGTGCTCCAGGGTTCCCTGGATGGAGGAGAGTCCACAGATTGGTCAACAGCGGAGCAGCAGCAGAGCTGACAGAGTCCATATCAGGTCTTCAGTTACCTCTGCTTCCTCCAGAGCTGCTCTGATGTCGCTCTTCTCCACATCCAGGATCTTCTTCATCCTCTCCAGCTCATGGATGGTCTTCCCTCCCTGACTGATCTGCTCCGTCAGGTCCAGGATCTCCTCTGGAATCACACAAACACATCGGCTCCATTACTTTGCCTGCTGACCTCAAATATTTGTCTGGAACAGATTTATAGTTTGAGACAAAAGGCCACAATCTGTTCTGGGTTGGTTTATAGAAACAGTTTTAACGTCTCCTTGTTCTGAATTCTCTCTTTTTCTTTGTTGACCCAAATCCAGCACAGAAGTGTCAGACTGGATCAAAGTTATTGATTACATATTGGAATCGATTTTTCCTGAAGGTTCGCTGTTCAGAGCTCACAATCAAGGTTTTGTTGTGTTCAATTGTTACGTTTTCTAATATTGGACACAGAAGACCAATTTCAAGACCTGACCAGGAACCAGGTCCTCCGTGTGGTACCTTGTAGGTTCCTGTTTTCTCGTTTGACCGTCTCCAGATGGTCCAGAGCTTCTTCGTAGCAGTTCTTCAGTTTGAAGAGCTCGGTGCTCAGACTGCGGGACTCTCGCTGCGACGCCTCGAGCTCCGACTGACTCTCCTCAAACTTCAGCTTCCAGTCGCTCAACATCTGCACCAAACAGGGAAAAGCAGCGCTCACTTCCTGTTTGTCTCTGTCGGCCCTGTCCAGGGTGGACTGGGACAGATGATGATTGTGTGACTTGTTGCTGACTGACCTTGTCAAAGTTGCGTTGCTTCTTGTCCAGAGCCAGAGCTGCAGCGTTGGAGCGTTCCAGTTCGACCACCAGGTCCTCGATCTCCGTCTGCAGACGTTCTTTGGTTTTGTCCAGGGAGGAACATTTGGCCTGAGAAGCATCCGCAGCTTCTTCAACCATCTGCAATTTGACAACTAACTTCTTCCTGCAAACGATAAAACACAACAACAAACACAAACAGACTGTCAAGTCACAGCTTCAGCCTGAAGGAGGATCTGTGGAGGCTTTCTCCACAGCTCAATCTTATCTTCACAGTGATCAGTCAGATTTCTGATGTTTTGTATCGTGTGTAGAGAGACGTTTGGCCTGAAGGTGGCAGTAGAGGACAGGAAGTCTGTGTCTCCACAGTTATGTCATATTTGGTCAGATCCTGACAGGAGGACTCATCTCACTTTGCCTCCTCCAGCTCCTCGATCCTCAGCACTGCGTCCGTCTCGTACTTGGCTCTCCACTGGACCACCTGAGCGTTGGCCTGAGACAGCGCCCGCTGCAGCTCCGCCTTCGCCTCCTGCTCCTCCTCCAGCTGCTCCTTGAAGAGGCTGCATTCGTGGCGGGAAGCCTGGAGGGCGTGAGCCAGAGCCACACGACCCTGAAACAGATTCAACGCCGTTACACTGACATCGAGTGAGCCCGAGTCCAGATCGAGTCCTGAGGTCTTCCTTACTTTACTGTCCTCCTCCAGCTGCCTCTTCTGATCTTCCAAGTTCTGGCAAACCCCGGCCTTGGAGCGCTGGAGCTGACCAATCAGAGTGTCCCGCTCCTCCAGGCGACGGCTGTACTCAGCTGGAAGGACAGCGATGAGAGAAGACGTCAGAATGTCCATCAGGAGGAAGAAAGTTCTGTGTGTGTGTGTGTGTGTGTGTTACCAGTCTCAGTCTGAGCTCGTGTTTTCTGAGCTGTCACTTCAGTCAGCTGTCTCTGCAGATCATCAGCTCTGGTCCTGCTCTCATTCAGCTGGTCCTCATAAACCCTGCACATCTTCTCCACAGCTACCTGCACACACACACACAGCTCAGAGTCCTCCTCACCTAAACTCCTACATTTCCCATCATGCATCAGCTGGACGTCCAGCTCGTACCTTGGTCCTGGACAGCTGCTCCACGGTGATGGCCAGGTCGTCGGCCTGCAGTCTGATTTCGGCCTTCTCCTTCTCCAGTTTCTGCTTCGTTCTCTGCAGAGCGTCGATCTGCTCGCTCATCTCCACCATCGTGTCCGAGTGCTTCTTCCTCAGAGAGGCGGTCGTGGCCTCGAAGTGAAGCCCCGCCTCCTCCAGCTCCCGCCGTATCTTCAGGAAATCTGCCTCTCGCTTCCTGTTTGACATGAACTTAGTTACAGTTTGCGGTGTCAGGGCTGAGCCTGGTGACTGGATCTTTAACGTGTGTTGGACCTGTTGAGGGCGATCTGAGCAGCTGAAGCTCCTCCAGCCTCCTCCAGTTTCTCGCCCAGATCTTCCAGCTCTCTGGCGATGTCGTTCCTCTGACGCTCGGCCTTGGAACGCCACGCCCGCTCGGCATCCAGCGCCTCCTCCAGCTCCTCGATGCGAGTCTGAGGGAGACACAACACAGCGCAACTGCAGCAGCAACCATGAATCTCTGGAACTGGAGCCGGACTCTTCTGGATCTGCCGGACTCACCTGAAGCTCTTGAATCTTCTTCTGAAGATGAACAACCAAATTCTGCTCGTCCTCCACTTTTGACTGAAGCTGACCCAACTCAAAGTCTTTTCTTTAGTGAACAGAAACAGAAAGTGAAGGATTAGAGTCATTTATCGATCACTCACTCCTCATTGATCTGAGTCCTCGTAGTGAAATCATTTCTTCCAGCTACTTTTTCAGTCTTTCCTCCAGCTCGCCCTTCTGGTTCTCCAGGTCCCTGACTGAATCCATGGACAGCTTCAGATCTCCCTCCAGCTTCCGTTTGGTTCTTTCCAGATCCACCCGCAGCTTCTTCTCCTGCTCCAGGGAACCTTCCACCTGCAGGGAAGAAACAAATCAGAGACCAATGGTCGCTTCGGATCCAGAACTTTGGACAACCTGGACCAGGACCCAGGAACTCTGGGTCTGTTCTGGTGTTGGTGGTCCAAAACCTTTGGGGGAACTAAAGGTTGGCTCTGACTGAATTTATTGGCCCATCTCAGCATCACGAGGTTCCATCAGCTCTGATGGTTCCAACAGTTGGGTCATTGTAATGGACACACACTGAGGTCTTACACTGTCCACCTGCTGCTCCAGTCGAACTTTGGCTTTGGCCAGCATGTTGACTTTGTCCTCCTGAGCCTGAAGGTCGTTCAGAGCCTGTTGGTGAGCTTCCTGTAGGGCAGCTTTCTCTCTGGTCAGAGACGCAATGGATTCATCCAGTACGCACATCTCCTGGGACAGGTTCTTCACCTGGATGGACAAACAACACATTGAAACCAACTTGTCCTCAGAAGTCTCCGGACTGAGCCTCCTCCACCTGACGCACCTTGTTCTCCACTCCATGTCTCTCTCTCTCCACTTTAGCCAGAGTCATCTCCAGATCGTCCACGTCTCTCTTCAGGGACATCACCTCGTCGTCCAGCTGCCTCTTCTTGGAGGTCAGCGTGGCGCTCACCTCCTCTTCGTCCTCCAGACGCTCCTGCATCTCCTTCAGCTTTGACTCCAGAGAGATTTTGGATTGAATCAGCTGGTTGCAGCGGTCCTCTGCGTCCGTCAGGTTGTCCTGCTCCTGAAGATCAGAAAGGAAGAAACAGAAACGTTCAGGTTTTGAACACAACGCTTCATTTAAATGATTAAAATGAATCTTATTCCCAGAAGTCTTTGTGTTTAGTGAGTTTGGTTCAGAGTTATACAGGACACCAAAAGGTCAAAGGTCAGTGGGAACGGCACTATGTTTGAGTCTTTTTAGAGAAAAATAAACTGATATCAAATGAAGGAGGCACGTTTCTATGTAGCACGAGGATAAAGAGGATTTCCCAGCATGCTTTGTTCCTGAAAGTGTCGGGGACTTACAGCTTGGACCTGCAGAGCCAGATCTTTCTTCTCCTGAACCAGAACCACCTGTTTCTCCTCCGCTTCCTGACGCTTCACCTCCGATCTGATGGAGAACAGACACAACAAGGCAAAGAGACAAACTTCAAACGTTTCCCTTCAGCCGCTCCGTCGCTAAAATGATGTTAAGAAGAAACTGAGAGGCGGTCCACTGACCTGTCGAAAGCTTCTTTCAGTTTGGCAAATTCTTCTTTCAGAGCAGCCAGTTCTTTCTCCACCTGGGCGCTCCTGAGAAGGGGGCGGAGCTTAAAGAACAACATCATCCATGGCCAAGTCCTCACGGAGAAGAACGCTTTGACGTTTAACTGGATCACCATGAGAGCATCTCTGAGGAGACCAATCGAAGACCACGTGTTGTTAGAGACTCACAAACACAACCAACACAAACAGACTCATTTTTCTCCACAGTGACCTTTGCAGCATCATCTCCTGTCGTTCCATCCTCATCAGCTTCCCCCTGCATCTGGCCTGGATGATGGTGAGGACCTGAGACAGACGGGCGTCCCTCATGTCCTCCAGGTCTCCCAGCAGACCCGCCTTGAAGAACACCTGAGGAGGGCGAAGAGGGTTAAATCATCCTGACTGTGGGATTGGAGTTGTGTTGTCCTAACAGCTGTAGTGTCGTTGCACCTTTGTGTGTCCGAACTTGTACTGGGTGTTGTCAATGTCCAGAGAGCCCAGCAGTTTCTCCACGGCCTTCCTGCTGTCCACGAACGAATCCTCCGGAATTGCACAAGGGTTCAAGATGCGATAACTGAGACAGAAACAAGTTCATCTGGATCACTGAAGAACAGCAGGTAGGAGAACCAGGACTGTGACTCCGGTGAGGCCTGAGGCGTCAGAGACCGGATCAGAACCTGAGCGGCTGTTTTGGACTCACCGCTGTTTGAACTCAGCGTACAGGATACGGTTCGGAAAGCCCTTCCTGCAAATCCGGATCCCCTCAAGGACTCCATTACACCTCAACTGGTGGAGGACCAGGAAGGGATCCATCACACCTGGAGGCCAACGTTGGCTTCAGTCATAATGAACTGATGAACATTTAAACCACTCAGGTGCTCTAGCTGCCGTTTGGTACCTGGACTCTTGGTCTCGTTGGGGATGATGCAGCGGATGAAGTGAGGCTGAGTGCTGCGGAGGTTGGCCATCAGCTTGTTTAGATTCTCCTTTAACAAACACAGACAAACAGTTGTTTGTTGTGTTGAGGGTCGTAGTACCACCTACAGCTCGCCCAATCTGGTCATTAGAGAGAATGCAGGTTTAAGCCCCGCCCCTTTCCTAAATGATGCTAATGGTCCAACTCACCTTGTGCAGCTGTGAAACCGTCAAAAAGGACGCCGCTTTCTTCCTCCTGTGTTTGATTTCCGCCTTCGGATCGCTGGCTGAAACAGAAACAATCATTCGATCTGAAGCGTCTCCTTTCGGTTTATTCCTGAAGAATTTCATTCATGTAAAAAGTGTCTGTTGGACTTTGGTACCCATCTCAGAGGTGATGTAGTTCTCAAACAGAGCAGCCATCAGTTTGTTGGAGGATTTCTGGAACAGAACAACCACCGTCTCATTCAGAGGGTCTCTGTTTTTGTCCAGCCATCCCGTGATGTTGTAGGGAACCTGCAGACAAACACACATTTTGAAATCCTCTGTTCTCCAGAGAGGCCCGAGCTCACATTGAATGATCAGAGTTCCAGAAGATTCCAGAAACAACAGAACGTCTTTTTTATGTCAGTGAACTTCTTTAAACTTAAACCACAAACAAAGTCTGGCTTTAAAAAGGGACTTCTGTCTGATACTCACCACTCCAGCATAGTGAACCACCTCAAAGTGAGTCTCGTATTTGCGCTTCTTGTCTAGTCTCGGTCTCTGGAAGTTTGGAGACTTCCCCAGGTGATTGTCGTAGAGTTTGGTTTTAAAGCTGTGGTCCGTGGCCTTGGGGAACATACACTCCTCCTCCATGATGGACAGAATACCCATCGGCTGCACGAAGAGTCAGGGCTTAGTACTCGTGTGCCACCAGCACAAATGTCCCTCATATCCAAACTCACCTTCTCGATGAGGTCTATGCAGGCCTGCAGGTCCAGACCGAAGTCGATGAAGGTCCATTCTATGCCCTCGGTCTTGTACTCCTCCTGCTCCAGGATGAACATGTGGTGGTTGAAGTACTGCTGCAGCTTCTCGTTGGTGAAGTTGATGCAGAGCTGCTCGAAGTTATTGAACTGCAGAGAGACAGAAACATCCCTGAAGGTCAGAGGTCAGAGTCCTGAAGCTAACCAGCAATCAGACCTCCTGCGTACCTCAAAGATCTCGAAGCCGGCGATGTCGAGGACTCCGATGAAGTACTGACGAGGCAGAGCGGTGTACAGCGACACGTTGATACGACTCACCAACCACTTAAACATCCTGTCGTACGTGGCTTTGGCCAGAGCGGCGGCAGCGTAGGTGACCTGCACACATCAGGTCAGGTAGGCTCACTGACAGGCCGGAGACTGATTGATGGATGAATGGATGAATGGATGAATGGATCTGTTACCTGTTCTACTGTCTGTCCTTTCACGATGAACTCGTGCCCGACTTTGACTCGGGGGTTCAGCAGACCTTTGAGCAGGTCGGCAGAGCTGATGCCCATCAGATAGGCTACTTTGTCCACACCTGAGGACACACAACAGCAACAAACTGAAGGTACACAATCTAACACTGCCTGTGTCCCCTGAAGGAGGTCTTGGTGTTGGACCCCCCGACTGTCTGCAGCTTCATAACTAACTGATCTCTTTCTATCAAAATCAGCAGTTTGAGCTTCAGGAGCTCTTCTGCTGGATCAGACCATCAGTCTGACCCCTGACCCCTGACAGGTATCCATGGTAACTAGGTTTGACCGTTATGTTTGATGATGTCACTGATGACGCGGCTCACTCTCGGTGCCGTCGGCTTCAGCTTGTTCTTCTCGCTGTTTCTTCTTGAACCTCATGTTTCCGAAGTGCATGATGGCTCCAACGATCTTGTAGCAGCCGTACTTCTCCTCCGGAGTGAAGCCCAGTGTGTCCATGGCGTGCTGCACAAACAGACACATTAGAGGTTGTGCAACAACACAGCAGTGTGCGTCAGTGTGACTTCCTGTGTGAGTGTTTTCTCACGTCTGTGAGCTTCAGCTCCTCGCCGTCATCGATTCCCTCCACCGTGGTCACGCCCTGCGAGCAGAAGTGGTAGTTGTAGGGGTTGGTGGTCACCAACAACATGTCTGAGGAGACACCAGCGTCCTGTTAAGCCCTCTTATATTACCCACAATGCCTCACTCAAATCAGACATCTGGAGCCTGTCTTCCATTTTTCTGTGATTCAACTGTCTCTTTGTAGGTCTTTGTGTTTTGTTTTGTACTTTCTATGTAACTTTCTGTCTTTGTGTTATCATTTTTCTTCTTCTTGGTAGTTTTGTGTTTAATGTCAATATTTCTCTAGTCAGTTTTTTTTTTGTGGTAATTTGACTCACTTGTAATTTTGTGTCACATTGAGTTTTTTGTGGTTTTCTGTTTTTGTGTGTTTTGTGTTACTTCTCTAATTACATCAGTAACAATATGAACAGTAATATAAACAGGTCCAGATTTAATGCTGGTCGGTGATTGGAGCATTTACAGTGGTGGGCGGGGTTACCTTGGAGTTCTGGCTTGTGATTGGACATGATCTGGTAGTAGATGTGATACCCTCTCTCTCCGGGCTGCTGGAACACAACTCTGGACTTCTCCAGAAGATCTGACAAAACGCACACATAAATACACACACACGCCTCAACAACAGCAACAGCTGCTTTAAAAACTCTGAGAGACAACTCACTTATTATTTTTATTTCCTCATTTTATTTTGAGGTTTTGTTTATAAATGAGTCCAACTAAAGATTTTTTTACTTTTTCCTCTCAGGGTTTTGTTTACCAATTCATTCATTCATTCATTCATCTTCTTCCTCTGATCTGTTTCCGGGTCACAGAGACAGACAGACCTACGGACAATTTAGAGTCACCAATGAACCCAAACATGATGTCTTTGGAGACTCCACACAGAAAGGCCCCAGGCCGGGAATCGAACCCAGGACCTCCTTGTTGTGGGGAAACAGAGCTGACCACTGTGACACCGTGCTGCCTGTTTTTATAGATGAATTTTTTCAATTATAAAAGTATCTTTTAAACAAAGTCAAAGTGCTGCTGTTGAAGTTAGTTAACACACAGACTCACAGATGTCGATGTCGGCAGACGCCAGCCTTCCTGTTGGCCCAAAGTGAATTCTGATGAACTTTCCCTGAGACGCAAAAACACAGACACACACTCATGAAACACAAAATACAATCCTCAACAACAGGATGGAGAGAGCTTGAAAGGTCATGACCTCATTTTATCTTTATAGACGTTTGACTTCAAATGTGTCATAATTAGTGTGAGCAATGACCAAAGTTATGTCTTTGTGAGGTCATGGTGACCTTTGACCTTTGAAATCCAATCAGTTCATTCTTGAGTCCAAATTAAAGCTTTTTAAGGAAAATCCCAAAAAGTGTTGCAGAGAAAAAATGTTCAGAATAAAGGAGAAGATGGACGACCCAAAAACCCCGAAAGATACAGTCAGTCAGTCAGTCAGTCAGTCAGTCAATCAGTCAGTCAATCAATCAGTCAGTCAGTCAGTCAACCAGTCAGTCAGTCAGTCAGTCAGTCAACCAGTCAGTCAGTCAGTCAGTCAACCAGTCAGTCAGTCAGTCAGTCAGTCAACCAGTCAGTCAGTCAGTCAGTCAGTCAGTCAGTCAATCAGTCAGTCAATCAGTCAGTCAACCAGTCAGTCAGTCAGTCAGTCAATCAATCAGTCAGTCAGTCAGTCAGTCAGTCAGTCAACCAGTCAGTCAGTCAGTCAGTCAGTCAGTCAGTCAGTCAGTCAATCAGTCAATCAGTCAGTCAACCAGTCAGTCAGTCAGTCAATCAATCAATCAGTCAGTCAGTCAGTCAGTCAGTCACTCAGTCAGTCAGTCAGTCAGTCAGTCAGTCAGTCAGTCAATCAGTCAGTCAGTCAGTCAGTCAATCAGCCAGTCAATCAGTCAGTCAATCAGTCAGTCAGTCAGTCAGCCAATCAGCCAATCAGTCAATCAGTCAGTCAGTCAACCAGTCAGTCAGTCAGTCAATCAATCAATCAGTCAGTCAGTCAGTCAGTCAGTCAGTCAACCAGTCAGTCAGTCAGTCAGTCAGTCAGTCAGTCAGTCAGTCAATCAGTCAATCAGTCAGTCAGTCAGTCAATCAGTCAGTCAGTCAATCAGTCAACCAGTCAGTCAGTCAGTCAGTCAACCAGTCAGCCAATCAGTCAGTCAGCCAGTCAGTCAGTCAGTATCAGGGTGGCGGCTCTCCACCCTCTTTGTTAAACTCACGAAGCGAGACGAATTGTCGTTGCGGATGGTCTTGGCGTTGCCGAAAGCCTCCATGGCTGGATTGGCCTCGATGATCTGGTCCTCCAAAGATCTCTGGACACAGAGAGGAGGATGTTACCGAGACAGTCGGAGACATGGGACGCTTTGGACACGTGAAGAAGACTTACTCCTTTCTTCACGTTCTCTCCCAGAGCGGCGACGATGGCGAAGTACTGGATCACCCTCTTGGTGTTGACGGTTTTCCCGGCGCCTGACTCACCCCTGATGGACAGAGTCTGGACTCAGGTACTGATCAGACAGTAGCCCCGCCCCCTAACCCCTCCCCTCCCCTCCTTCCTGGTCTGTTTCGCTCTAAATGGAGCATCATTTAAAAATTAACATCATGTCGTATTGAAGACTTGAAACTTACGTGATGAGCATCGATTGGTTCTCTCGATCTGGAGGGAAACAAAAACCACATGAACAAACGGCAGGAACAGGAAACTACATCACAATTGAACCTGGAGGTCAGAGGTTAAAGGTGGCTTACTCTTCAGCAGGTCAGTGTAGGCGTTGTTTGCGATGGCGTAGATGTGCGGCGGCGTGTCTGTACGGCGCCTCCCTTTATAGGCCTTGACCACGTCAGCAGAGTAAACCGGCAGCCATTTGTAGGGATTGACTGTGACACAGAACAGACCGGAGTAGGTCTGAGGGACAGAGACCAGGATCAGGATCAGGATCAGGATCAGGATCAGGATCAGGATCAGGATCAGACCGCTGCTGGACTGAAACCGTCTGGTAGACTGAGACTGACACTCACATAAATCATCCACATGCTGTATCTCCTCCTGAGGTTGAACAGGACGGACGCCTCGTTCAGGTGAGTCAACATGGCCATGTCCTCCATCATGTCGAACTTCGGGGGGTTCATGGGCTGGAGGTCGTCCTCTTTAACAATCAGGAACTGAAGGGGACACAAACACTGAGGATGAGCACACTTCACCAACACGACCCATCGACCCTTCTGAACGTCCAGATCACTTGTAGCTTCTTTTTTATATAAATATCTTTTATTGTTTAAAATCAAATCAAATCAAATCAGATTTATTTGTATAGCGCCAAATCATAACAAAGTTACATCAAGGCACTTTAATGGCTCAATGAAGAGCAGCTAGCACAGGAGAGATGTGATCCCTTTTTCTAGTTCCTGTTAATATTCGTGCAGCAGCATTCTGAATCAACTGAAGGCCTCTCAGAGATTTGTTTGGACATCCAGATAATAATGAGTTACAGTAGTCCAGCCTAGAAGTTACGAATGCATGGACTAGTTTTTCTGCATCCTCTTGAGAGAGGATATTTCTGATTTTCCTAATGTTTCTCAGGTGGAAGAAAGCTGCCCTACTGACTTGTTTTATGTGAGGGACAAAGGACATGTCCTGGTCAAAGGTTACTCCAAGGTTTCTTACAGTGGAGCTGGAAGCCAAAGTAATGCCATCCAGACTGATTAATTGATTAGATAGAGTTTCTCTAAGGTGCTTAGGGCCGAGTACAATAACTTCAGTTTTGTCAGAATTTAGAAGTAAAAAATTATGGGTCATCCAGACTTTTATGTCTTCAAGACATGTCTGCAGTCTGACTATCTGACTAACTTCATTTGGCTTCATTGATAAATACAGCTGAGTGTCGTCTGCATAACAGTGGAAATTGATGCTGTGTTTCCTGATAATGCTGCCTAAAGGAAGCAGATAAAGAGTGAAGAGGATTGGTCCAAGCACCGAACCCTGTGGGACTCCATAACTGGCTATAGTGCGTGAGGAGGAGCTATTGTTAACACGTACAAACTGATATCTATCCGATAAATAGGATTTGAACCACCTTAGAGCAGTTCCTTTAATGCCAATTTCATGTTCCAGCAGCACCACAGTTTCAAGTTTAACTGTGACTTTTATATTAGAATCATTTAAATCCAGTTTCATCAGGTAGAACAGGAAGTAAGTGTGCAAAAATAAAAGAAAGCTCAACAAACAACCAGAGTTCTGCTGGACTTCTACCGTGACGAGGCAGAACTGTAAGAGATTCCAGTGAGTCTGAAAAGAGCAGCTGAATCTCTGTAGACGCACATTTGATCAGTTATTGTAATTAAAGACTGATTCGCACCCGTCCGTCCTTCGTCTCCACCGTCGTCTTGTCTCCGTTCAGTTCTCTGACCTCCACTTCGATGTACGCTTCAACATCATCGGGCATCCACACTCGCTTCGTACCTGAGAAACACAATGAGACAGAGTTCTGTCCGTTCTATTTGTACGCATACAGAAGAACGCTGCATGAACACAGGTCAAAGGTCAATGTAGCGTGGAGATGTATTAACCGTCGAAGGCCTGGGCCTTAGCTGCCAGCTGCTCCAGGTTGGTGAGGCGAAGATACTGACCAACTTCTCCAAACGCCGTCATATCCAGGAACCGAGACATCTGGACACAAGAAGACAGAGGGACATTAAAGTTCTCTGAAGGCAGACTTCAGCAGCTTCAACCACCTCCTTCATCCTTTCCTCACAGATAGCTGTGGCGTTTATGGACTCAGTCTCACAGTAGCCCCGCCCCCTAATCCATCCCCTGTGTCTCATCTGTTGGGGACTATTTTCAGCGGCGGATTAATCCCCACTTGGTGCTGTAAATAACAATGACACCAGTGGAGCGCTGGGAGTCCATCACTGTTGGTGGAGATGAGTCACTTTCATCAGAAAATATCACCAGAACCTTTTTTCCCAGAATTCCTGACCCGTATTTATCCGTGGAGGTAAAAGTCAATTCGGACATTAAACGACCTGTGATGTCGACTAATCGGCATGGCAGCCATTTTTACAATGTTTGGCCCCGCTTGACACATTACTGAGGATTTCAGCTCTCAGCTGCCACATCAGCTCAATGGGACCCCCCCCGGGGGGGTTAGGGGGGTTAGGGGTGGGGGGGGGATTATGTTCTGCCCATTCCTGAGGTGAGACGAGGTCACACACAAACCGCCTGGACAAAAGCTGACAGTAAATAAAACCTCAGAGCGGCTGATCAGGTCTGAACGGTGAGTTCAAGTCCTTCACTCCTTCACTCCTTCACTTCATCTCTCCTTCACTCCTTCACTCCTTCACTCCTTCACTCCTTCACTCCTTCACTTCATCTCTCCTTCACTCCTTCACTCCTTCACTCCTTCTCTCCTTCACTCCTTCACTCCTTCACTTCATCTCTCCTTCTCTCCTTCACTCCTTCACTTCATCTCTCCTTCACTCCTTCACTCCTTCACTCCTTCACTCCTTCACTCCTTCTCTCCTTCACTTCATCTCTCCTTCACTCCTTCACTCCTTCACTCCTTCACTCCTTCACTTCATCTCTCCTTCACTCCTTCACTTCATCTCTCCTTCACTCCTTCTCTCCTTCACTCCTTCACTCCTTCTCTCCTTCACTCCTTCACTTCATCTCTCCTTCACTCCTTCTCTCCTTCACTCCTTCACTCCTTCTCTCCTTCACTCCTTCACTTCATCTCTCCTTCACTCCTTCACTCCTTCACTCCTTCACTCCTTCACTTCATCTCTCCTTCTCTCCTTCACTCCTTCTCTCCTTCACTCCTTCACTCCTTCACTCCTTTACTTCATCTCTCCTTCACTCCTTCACTCCTTTACTTCATCTCTCCTTCACTCCTTCACTCCTTCACTCCTTCACTTCATCTCTCCTTCACTCCTTCACTCCTTCACTCCTTCTCTCCTTCTCTCCTTCACTCCTTCACTCCTTCTCTCCTTCACTCCTTCACTTCATCTCTCCTTCACTCCTTCACTCCTTCACTCCTTCACTCCTTCACTTCATCTCTCCTTCACTCCTTCACTCCTTCACTCCTTCACTCCTTCACTTCATCTCTCCTTCACTCCTTCACTCCTTCACTCCTTCTCTCCTTCACTTCATCTCTCCTTCACTCCTTCACTTCATCTCTCCTTCACTCCTTCACTCCTTCACTCCTTCACTTCATCTCTCCTTCACTCCTTCACTCCTTCACTCCTTCACTTCATCTCTCCTTCACTCCTTCACTTCATCTCTCCTTCACTCCTTCACTCCTTCACTCCTTTACTTCATCTCTCCTTCACTCCTTCACTCCTTTACTTCATCTCTCCTTCACTCCTTCACTCCTTCACTCCTTCACTTCATCTCTCCTTCACTCCTTCACTCCTTCACTCCTTCTCTCCTTCTCTCCTTCACTCCTTCACTCCTTCACTTCATCTCTCCTTCACTCCTTCACTCCTTCTCTC
>CM068482.1:469303-489303 GCA_034769265.1 Remorina albescens | reverse complement strand
AGACACACACACACACACACACACACACACACACACACACACACACACACACACACACACGCACACTAAAACATACAGAGGCCATAGGCACCACAGACCATGAGATCACCTGTTCTTATGGAAACAAGGTGAAGAACAAAGATGGTGTTCAATGATCAGAACATCAGACCGACAGACAGCAGGAACAATAAACTCTATTTAAAGAGCCTCACAAACACACAAGAGACACAAAAAAACAATGGCCTGTGTGTGAGTGTGTGAGGACTTACCAACATTTAATGGTCGGACCAGCAGAGATAAAACAAACATCAGAAATGCTGACACACTAACTGACTGAACTACAGCAGAACCACAACAACACCGTCACACAAAGGACCCACAACCAACCAGATCCTGGCACAGGTCTGAGCCCTGTTGGTTCAGTTGGTAAAAGCTGATCTGAAGGTCCAGAGTCCTGGTTCTGGTTCAGGACTGTCCTCTTCTGTGATGATGGAGGGGACACGAAGAGTCGACTGTACGACAAGCTACGATACACAAAAGCACAATTTATTCATTCATCCATCCATCTTCTACCTCTGATCGGTTTCTGGGTCACGGGGGGTTCTAGAGCCAATCCCAGCTCACTCTGTGAGGGCGGGGCCACCCTGGACAGGTCTCCAGTCCATCACAGAGACAGACAGACCTACGGACAGTTTAGAATCACCAATGAACCCAAACATGATGTCTTTGGAGACTCCACACAGAAAGGGAATCGAACCCAGGACCTCCTTGTTGTGGGGAAACAGAGCTAACCACTGTGACACCGTGCTGCACAAAACCACAATTATAAAATTAAATTTACAGACACACAACAATCAATGACAAACTATGACTGTTTATTTCATCGTCTTCCAAAGTCATGTGAGAAAAGAGGGAAAGCCATCAGCTGTTCCAACAGTTCAATTCAATAGAGGGGGGGCCGGACCCCCCCGAGGTTCTGCTCAGAGACCGTCAAAGGTCAGAGGTGAAACAGGAAGACTTCACTAACGCCAATCCAAGTCTCTGAACCCTTCAGAATAAAAGTTCAGACCTGGTTTTAAAACTAAATAAAGTGGTGTCAGATTACAGGAAGGCGTCGAATGATGACGTCAGACAGGAAACGCTATCTTCAACAGGTTTAATATAAAAACACCAGAGTCACTCTGTCCCCGTCCCTGCAGAGGACAACACTTTTATCCCGAAGGTCAAAGGTCGGCCACATCAGTCCATTGATTTCAGCAGTTCATCCTGCTCCTCCTCCTCTTCACTTCTTCTTCCTGACTACTGTCCATCCGTCCTCTTCGTCCGGAGGAGGAGGACAGTCTGTCCTGCTGACCGATGGACTGGACAAGTCACACTCCATTTCCTGAGGACAGAAGAACTCACATTATTTCCCTGGACCAGGACCAAGACCAGGACCTGGACCTGTAGTCCTCTTCTTCAGACAGAGCAGAGATGTACCTGTGCTTCATCTTGGCTCTCCTCGTCGGACTGTGTGGGCGGAGCTGTGACCTTTGCCCTCTGACCCTTCTTCTGGTTCAGGCTGTGGATGGTGTGGTGGAGCTGCTGCACCGCCCCCTGCTGCCACTGAGCGAACAGCTGCAGCAGGCTGACCGACACCTGCACAGGTGGAACACACTCACTCATCTGACCTTAACCAACCAATCAGGCTTCAGTCTTTTCTGGTGCTCGTTTCATTGGCTGAGAACAAAATGACATCATGACTAAACTCAGTTCGTCACCACCTGTGTGTCTGTGTGTGTGTACCTGAGGTAAACTCCCATCATCCACCACTGTGTCAAACTCCTGATCCATCAGGTCTGCAATGAAATCCTCGACTTCACACGGCTGCAGGTCAGCTGATCCGTCAGACACACACACACACACAGAATTAATGTTAATGAAACTGACTGACCAATCAGAGACATATGATGTCAGCTGACAGGTTACCATGGTTACCTACCGTTGTCGAAGAAATACTGTTGAACAACATCCACCATCCAATCAGCTTTCTGCTGCCCGTACACGCCCCCAAAACCGTTATCCACTGCAATCTGAAGACAGACAGACGGGCAGAGAGACAGACAGGCAGAGAGACAGAGTAACAGAGAGAGAGAGAGAGAGAGAGAGAGAGAGAGAGAGAGAGAGAGAGAGAGAGAGACAGGCAGAGAGACAGAGAGAGAGAGAGGGACAGACAGACAGGCAGAGAGAGAGGGACAGACAGACAGGCAGAGAGAGAGAGAGAGAGAGAGAGAGAGACAGAGAGAGAGAGGGAGAGAGAGAGAGAGAGAGAGAGAGAGAGAGAGAGAGAGAGAGAGAGAGAGAGAGAGACAGGCAGAGAGACAGGCAGAGAGAGAGGGACAGACAGACAGGCAGAGAGAGAGGGACAGACAGACAGGCAGAGAGAGAGAGAGAGAGAGAGAGAGAGAGAGAGAGAGAGAGAGACGGGCAGAGAGACAGAGAGAGAGAGGGACAGAGAAACAGAGAGAGAGAGAGAGAGAGAGAGCGAGAGAGCGAGAGAGAGAGGGACAGACAGGCAGAGAGACAGAGAAACAGAGAGAGAGAGAGAGAGAGAGAGCGAGAGAGCGAGAGAGAGAGGGACAGACAGACAGGCAGAGAGACAGAGAGAGAGAGAGAGAGAGAGAGAGAGAGAGAGAGAGACGGGCAGACAGGCAGGCAGAGAGAGAGAGAGAGAGACGGGCAGACAGGCAGGCAGAGAGAGACAGAGAGAGAGAGGGACAGACAGGTAGAGAGACAGACAGACAGACAGAGAGAGAGGGACAGACAGGTAGAGAGACAGACAGACAGAGAGAGGGACAGACAGGTAGAGAGACAGACAGACAGACAGACAGAGAGAGAGAGAGGGACAGACAGGTAGAGAGAGATGTCTGTTAGCTATTATCTGTTAGCCTGTTAGCTCCGGCTCGGCAGCGCCACAGTGGCTGTCCGTCTGTCTGTCTGTCGGTCAGGTACCTGTCTGTCTGTTGGTCAGTTACCTGCAGGACGGGCCAGGTGTGGAGAACCGCTCTCACTCCTTCTTTCAGCAGCTCACGTGAAGCTCCGGAGGCCGCCATGTTGGATGTGACAGCCGGGAAGTCGTCTTCTTCTTCTTCTTCTTCTTCTTTGGTGTTTTACGGCGGTTAACATCCGAACGGGTTCATTACCGCCATCTGCTGGATATCAATTATACAGTTATAGAACCCATTAATATATAACAAAGGGTGACATTACACAGAGGCGTTGGGCGTATTGAGGGTGAATACCATTTTTAATAAAGCAAGAAACCCGGTTAACTCCAAACCTCCACACTTCAACCACAGCTGTCAACATCTGTCAAATAACATAACAAAAACATTAACACATCACTTTCACTGCTCCTCTGAGGCTGTGAGTCGGTGCTGCCTTTCCCCGCTGGTTGGCCGACCTCTCCTCACCATGTCCGCCCTGGAAACGGATTTTTAACTGTCCCGGACTGAGTCAGCTTCTCCTCCTCCGTCTGCCTCTGTGGGCGGAAAAAATCCGACTGAAATGTACGAATGTGTGCAGACATCTGCAGACGTGTTTTGCTAATCGGACTTGGCTGTAACGCCTTTGCTCTGACCAATCAGAGGACGGGAAAAGGCTGACGTCATTTAGCTAGCATTACTGATGTAGTTGAAGTTACATCGGCCGGCACTGCTGATCTGGGCAGATTAGATTGACATGGCAACACACAGAGGCTGAAATCTGATTGGACAAAAACTCGAACATCCACCAACACGTGCTGGAAACTGGTGCGAATAAATTAATACAATTTCATGGAACAAATATTAGAAATTAGGTTTTAAATGTAGGTGTTTGTATCTTCATGTCCTCTTCTCTCCATCCCTCTAAAGAGCCCCCCCCCCCTTCTAACTGCCTCTGGTTCTCTCTTTGCCCCCCCCCCCTCCTCTAACTGCCTCTGGTTCTCTCTTTGCCCCCCCCCCCCCTCCTCCTCTAACTGCCTCTGGCTCTCTCTTTGCCCCCCCCCTCCTCTAACTGCCTCTGGTTCTTTCTTTGCCCCCCCCCCTCCTCTAACTGCCTCTGGTTCTCTCTTTGCCCCCCCCCCTCCTCTAACTGCCTCTGGTTCTCTCTGCCCCCCCCCCCTCCTCTAACTGCCTCTGGCTCTCTCTTTGCCCCCCCCCTCCTCTAACTGCCTCTGGTTCTCTCTTTGCCCCCCCCCCCTTCTCTAACTGCCTCTGGCTCTCTCTTTGCCCCCCCCCCCCCCTCCTCTAACTGCCTCTGGTTCTCTCTTTGCCCCCCCCTCCTCTAACTGCCTCTGGTTCTTTCTTTGCCCCCCCCCCCTCCTTCTCTAACTGCCTCTGGCTCTCTCTTTGCCCCCCCCCCCCCTCCTCTAACTGCCTCTGGTTCTCTCTTTGCCCCCCCCTCCTCTAACTGCCTCTGGTTCTTTCTTTGCCCCCCCCCCCCCTTCTCTAACTGCCTCTGGTTCTTTCTTTGCCCCCCCCCTCCTCTAACTGCCTCTGGTTCTTTCTTTGCCCCCCCCCTCCTCTAACTGCCTCTGGTTCTTTCTTTGCCCCCCCCCTCCTCTAACTGCCTCTGGTTCTCTCTTTGCCCCCCCCTCCTCTAACTGCCTCTGGTTCTCTCTTTGCCCCCCCTTCTAACTGCCTCTGGTTCTTTCTTTGCCCCCCCCCCCTTCTCTAACTGCCTCTGGTTCTTTCTTTGCCCCCCCCCCCCCTCCTCTAACTGCCTCTGGCTCTCTCTTTGCCCCCCCCCCCCCCTTCTAACTGCCTCTGGCTCTCTCTTTGCCCCCCCCCCCCTCCTCTAACTGCCTCTGGTTCTCTCTTTGCCCCCCCCCTCCTCTAACTTCCTCTGGTTCTTTCTTTGCCCCCCCCCTCCTCTAACTGCCTCTGGTTCTCTCTTTGCCCCCCCCCCCCTCCTCTAACTGCCTCTGGTTCTCTCTTTGCCCCCCCCCTCCTCTAACTTCCTCTGGTTCTTTCTTTGCCCCCCCCCTCCTCTAACTGCCTCTGGTTCTCTCTTTGCCCCCCCCCTCCTCTAACTGCCTCTGGTTCTCTCTTTGCCCCCCCCCCCCTCCTCTAACTGCCTCTGGTTCTTTCTTCCCCCCCCCCCCCCTCCTCTAACTGCCTCTGGTTCTCTCTTTGCCCCCCCCCCCCCTCCTCTAACTGCCTCTGGTTCTCTCTTTGCCCCCCCCCCCTCCTCTAACTGCCTCTGGTTCTCTCTTTGCCCCCCCCCTCCTCTAACTTCCTCTGGTTCTTTCTTTGCCCCCCCCCTCCTCTAACTGCCTCTGGTTCTCTCTTTGCCCCCCCCCTCCTCTAACTGCCTCTGGTTCTCTCTTTGCCCCCCCCCTCCTCTAACTGCCTCTGGCTCTCTCTTTGCCCCCCCCCTCTGAGGCCCCCGAAGCGGACTCGGCTGTTTTCCTCCTTCAGACGTTCACACTCTTTGATGAAGGTTTAATGGATCAGGTGACTTTAAGGAACAGGAAGTGGAGGACTCACCGAGGCAGCAGGTCTGGTTTCATCCTGAGTCAGGACCTCCACTTCTTCATTATCAGGTCTTCAAAATATTACGGTCTGTCAAATTACAGAATCAGATCCAGATCTCAGACCAGAAGAAGACCAAGAAGAACCCTGAAACCTGAGGTCCCAAAAATCCAGACTTCGTAGGGAAAGATTCTGGATCCCAAAACTGAGTCTGTTAGAATCTGTTTTCCTGCTTCGTCTTTCAGTTTCTGCGTCCGTTCGGCTTCAGCTTTCCTTCAACTAACTAACAACTGTGTTGTGTGTCACATAATAAGAAATGTGATTTCGAGTCATTTTGACACAAACTTGTTTATTTTAGCGCAGAAACAGGAAAATTTGAAACACACAGACAAAATAACACAAATGGCAGACGTGTGGTCAGATGATCACATGACAACACAAACCTTCAGCTTTGACACAAATCTGTTTTACGCCGAGTCCTCTGCTGAAGCTGCACGTCCTCATATGGGTGTTGTGTGTCTGTTGTGTGTCCTAACTGTGGATAAAAGCCATGATCTTTGTGGTGAAAGAGGTAAGAGTTCAATGTAAACATGACAAATCAGTTAAAAAGTGTAAATTGTTGTTAATCTGACAATACGAAGAGTTTTTGTCAATAAAACGTTTCAGTTTGAAAAAGAGTCTGTTTCCTAAAAGAGCAACAACTCAGAGAAACATTCAAATGTAACACAAAACACACACAAATCTTTGTTTATGTTCAGGTCCTCAAAGGGGGCGGGGCAAACCTCTGATGACCCTCACTTTGTCGTCATGAAAACGTCCTTCGATTTTCAGAATAAAAGCCCAGTGGTTACATTTGCAAGTGTGTGTGTTCCTGTGAGTGTGTCTTTCTTTCTGAATGATGTCATCAGTGATGTCATCAACCTCTGTACAGGGATTGGTTGGCAACAACCTGAAAAGAGAGAAGAAAACCATCAGGTGTGTTTCCACACAGGTTCAGTTAACCCGTACCTGTCCGACTGTACCCGTCATACTGTACCTGACTGTCTGTACCTGTCCAACTGTACCTTACCGCTTGTACCCCGTCAGACTGTACCTGACTGTCTTGACCTGACCGACTGTACCTGACCGTTTGTAACCGTCCGACTGTACCTGACCGTCTGTACCTGACCGTTTGTACCTGACCGTTTGTACCCGGTCATACTGTACCTGACTGACTGTACCTGACCGTTTGTACCCGTCCGACTGTACCTGACTGTCTGTACCTGTCCGACTGTACCTGACCGTTTGTACCCGTCCGACTGTACCTGACTGTCTGTACCTGTCCGACTGTACCTGACCGTTTGTACCCGTCAGACTGTACCTGACCGTCTGTACCCGTCCGACTGTACCTGACTGTCTGTACCTGACTGTCTGTACCCGTCCGACTGTACCTGACTGTCTGTACCTGACTGTCTGTACCTGTCCGACTGTACCTGACCGTTTGTACCCCGTCAGACTGTACCTGACCGTCTGTACCCGTCCGACTGTACCTGACTGTCTGTACCTATCCGACTGTACCCGTCCGACTATACCTGACTAGCTGTACCCGTCCGACTGTACCTGACTGTCTCTACCTGACCGTCTGTACTCGTCTGACTGTGCCTGACTGTCTGTACCTGTCCGACTGTACCTTACAGTCTGTACCCGTCAGACTGTACCTGACTGTCTGTACATGTCTGACTGTACCTGACCGTCTGTACCCGTCCGACTGTACCTGACTGTCTGTACCCCGTCAGACTGTACCTGACCGTCTGTACCTGTCCAACTGTACCTGACCGCTTGTACCCCGTCAGACTGTACCTGTCCAACTGTACCTGACCGCTTGTACCCCGTCAGACTGTACCTGACTGTCTGTACCTGTCCGACTGTACCTGACCGTTTGTAACCGTCCGACTGTACCTGACTGTCTGTACCCGTCCGACTGTACCTGACTGTCTGTACCTATCCGACTGTACCCGTCCGACTGTACCTGACTGTCTGTACCTATCCGACTGTACCCGTCCGACTGTACCCGACTGTCTGTACCTGACCGTCTGTACCCCGTCAGACTGTACCTGACCGTCTGTACCCATCCGACTGTACCCGTCCGTCTGTACCTATCCGACTGTACTCGTCAGACTGTACCTGACCGTCTGTACCCCGTCAGACTGTACCTGACCGTCTGTACCCGTCTGACTGTACCTGACTGTCTGTACCTGTCCGACTGTACCTTACAGTCTGTACCCGTCCGACTGTACCTGACTAGCTGTACCCGTCCGACTGTACCTGACTGTCTCTACCTGACCGTCTGTACTCGTCTGACTGTGCCTGACTGTCTCGACCTGACCGACTGTACCTGACCGTCTGTACCCCGTCAGACTGTGCCTGACCGTCTGTACTCGTCTGACTGTACCTGACCGACTGTACCTGACTGTCTGTACCCGTCCGACTGTACCTGACTGTCTGTATGGAAGCTGTTTTTTGTCATTTGTATTTCCTCGTTCAAACGGTGAACTTCCTGCTGCAGTGTTCGGGGTTGGCTGACACGGAGCAGCCAAACTGTTCACATCAACATGGAACTTTAACCAGCAGCTGAAATATTCATCAGAAGCTCCAGAAATTTCTGCAGCAGCTTCACAAAGTCAGGATTCATCTGATCCTGCTCATGATCCTCCACCCACAGCTCAGAGGATGCTGCCTGCTGACCATGGAAGGATCTAGCCCCACCCACTGACCATATAAGGACGTAGCCCCGCCCATCAAACGGTGTGATTGGGTGAATGTCTTCCTGTGGGTTCACCTGTCGTTCTGCTCGATGACTTCACTTTTATTTCCGTCTTACTGAGTTCTGTCAGGTTCGATCTTCATCCCTCCATTTTGTTTCTCACTCAGCGATTTCTGAGACAATGTGGCAGCCTGGACAACAGCCTGCAACACAACAACACAACAACAGTCAGGAAACACAACAACAACAGTCAGGAAACACAACAACACAACAACAGTCAGGAAACACAACAACAACTACAGTCAGAAACACAACAACAAAGACAGTCAGAAACACAACAACAAGTACAGTCAGAAACACAACAACAACTACAGTCAGGAAACACAACAACACAACGACAGTCAGGAAACACAACAACACAACGACAGTCAGGAAACACAACAACAACTACAGTCAGAAACACAACAACAACTACAGTCAGGAAACACAAAAACACAACGACAGTCAGGAAACACAACAACACAACGACAGTCAGGAAACACAACAACAACTACAGTCAGAAACACAACAACAACTACAGTCAGGAAACACAAAAACACAACGACAGTCAGGAAACACAACAACACAACGACAGTCAGGAAACACAACAACAACTACAGTCAGAAACACAACAACAACTACAGTCAGGAAACACAACAACACAACGACAGTCAGGAAACACAACAACAACTACAGTCAGAAACACAACAACAACTACAGTCAGGAAACACAACAACACAACGACAGTCAGGAAACACAAAAACACAACGACAGTCAGGAAACACAAAAACACAACAACAGTCAGGAAACACAAAAACACAACTAGAGTCAGGAAACACAAAAACACAACAACAGTCAGGAAACACAAAAACACAACGACAGTCAGGAAACACAACAACAGTCAGGAAACACAAAAACACAACTAGAGTCAGGAAACACAAAAACACAACAACAGTCAGGAAACACAACAACAACTACAGTCAGAAACACAACAACAACTACAGTCAGGAAACACAACAACAACTACAGTCAGGAAACACAAAACACAACTACAGTCAGGAAACACAACAACTACAGTCAGGAAACACAACAACACAACAACAGTCAGGAAACACAACAACAACTACAGTCAGAAACACAACAACAACTACAGTCAGGAAACACAACACAACAACAGTCAGGAAACACAACAACTACAGTCAGGAAACACAAAAACACAACGACAGTCAGGAAACACAACACAACAACAGTCAGGAAACACAACAACACAACGACAGTCAGGAAACACAAAAACACAACGACAGTCAGGAAACACAACAGTCAGGAAACACAACAACACAACGACAGTCAGGAAACACAAAAACACAACAACAGTCAGGAAACACAACAACAGTCAGGAAACACAACAACACAACAACAGTCAGGAAACACAACAGGGGGCAGTAGAGTTGAGGTGGACCTTGAGGCTCCTCTTCCTCTTCTGGACGTTCTGCTCAGGATGGAAGATGATGACATAAACTTTGGGCACGTAGAGCATCCCGAGAGAGACGGACGCACTGAGGGACATGGACACAGTCAGAGTGGCCGTCTGGATGAACATCTGCAGAGACAGAAGGACAAAACCTGACGACCAAATAAGGACAGACCTCCAGAAGAACCAAAGAACCCCCAGAACCATTTTAACTGTGACACAGCCGTCCTCAGAAACCACCTGAACTCTCGCTGTGTAGTTCTAAATGTGCTCCGGTAAATATCAGGAGAAGAAGAAGTGACAGTGGGAGGGGCCGATGACTAAAGGGAACAGCTGGAGCAGCTACAGTCCATCACAGAGACAGACAGAGACCAACAACCGGAACCCAAACAGGATGTCTTTGGACGGAGGAGGACACGACTTCCACAGTTCATTATTATTATTATAGTGTCGAAGCCATCGAACAACAACAGAGCTCCTGCAGTTCTTCTTCTTCTTCTTTTTAATCCTGTTTGTTCTCACAGAAGAAGAAACGAGGGCAGAACGTTATCACAGAGAGACAGCAGGACTTCCTGTCCTCCTTAATTTAGTCTTTTATTTCTCTGGTACAGCTCAGTCCCCTCCTTGTCTCCGTCTTGTCAACGTCTTGTCTCCTCCTTGTCTCCGTCTTGTCCCCTCCTTGTCTCCGTCTTTTCCCCTCCTTGTCTCCGTCTTGTCAACGTCTTGTCCCCTCCTTGTCTCTGTCTTGTCTCCTCCTTGTCTCCGTCTTGTCAACGTCTTGTCTCCTCCTTGTCTCCGTCTTGTCCCCTCCTTGTCTCCGTCTTGTCTCCTCCTTGTCTTCTCCTTGTCCCCTCCTTGTCTCCTCCTTGTCATCATCTTGTCTCCTCCTTGTCTCCGTCTTGTCTCCTCCTTGTCTCCGTCTTGTCAACGTCTTGTCCCCTCCTTGTCTCCTCCTGGTCTCCGTCTTGTCCCCTCCTTGTCTCTGTCTTGTCTCCTCCTTGTCCCCTCCTTGTCACCATCTTGTCTCTTCCTTGTCTCCGTCTTGTCCCCTCCTTGTCTCCTCCTCGTCACCATCTTGTCTCCTCCTTGTCCCCTCCTGGTCTCCGTCTTGTCTCCTCCTTGTCCCCTCCTTGTCACCATCTTGTCCCCTCCTTGTCTCCTCCTTGTCTCCTCCTTGTCTCCTCCTTGTCCCCATCTTGTCCCCTCCTTGTCTCCTCCTTGTCCCCTCCTTGTCCCCTCCTTGTCTCCTCCTTGTCTCCTCCTTGTCCCCATCTTGTCCCCTCCTTGTCTCCTCCTTGTCCCCTTCTTGTCCCCTCCTTGTCTCCTCCTTGTCCCCTCCTTGTCTCCTCCTTGTCCCCATCTTGTCCCCTCCTTGTCTCCTCCTTGTCTCCTCCTTGTCCCCTCCTTGTCTCCTCCTTGTCTCCTCCTTGTCCCCTCCTTGTCACCATCTTGTCCCCTCCTTGTCTCTGTCTTGTCTCCTCCTTGTACCCTCCTTGTCCCCTCCTTGTCACCATCTTGTCCCCTCCTTGTCTCTGTCTTGTCTCCTCCTTGTCCCCATCTTGTCCCCTCCTTGTCTCCTCCTTGTCTCCTCCTTGTCCCCTTCTTGTCCCCTCCTTGTCTCCTCCTGGTCACCGTCTTGTCTCCTCCTTGTCCCCTCCTTGTCTCCTCCTTGTCCCCATTTTGTCCCCTCCTTGTCTCCTCCTTGTCCCCTCCTTGTCCCCTCCTTGTCTCCTCCTTGTCTCCTCCTTGTCCCCATCTTGTCCACATCTTGTCCCCTCCTTGTCTCCTGCTTGTCCCCTCCTTGTCCCCTCCTTGTCTCCTCCTTGTCTCCTCCTTGTCCCCATCTTGTCCACATCTTGTCCCCTCCTTGTCTCCTCCTTGTCTCCTCCTTGTCCCCATCTTGTCCACATCTTGTCCCCTCCTTGTCCCCTCCTTGTCCCCTCCTTGTCTCCTCCTTGTCCCCTCCTTGTCTCCGTCTTGTCCCCTCCTTGTCTCCGTCTTTTCCCCTCCTTGTCTCCGTCTTGTCAACGTCTTGTCCCCTCCTTGTCTCCGTCTTGTCTCCTCCTTGTCTCCGTCTTGTCAACGTCTTGTCTCCTCCTTGTCTCCGTCTTGTCCCCTCCTTGTCTCCGTCTTGTCTCCTCCTTGTCTTCTCCTTGTCCCCTCCTTGTCTCCTCCTTGTCTCCGTCTTGTCAACGTCTTGTCCCCTCCTTGTCTCCGTCTTGTCTCCTTGTTGTCTCCTCCTTGTCTCCATCTTGTCTCCTCCTTGTCTCCGTCTTGTCTCCTCCTTGTCATCATCTTGTCTCCTCCTTGTCTCCGTCTTGTCTCCTCCTTGTCTCCGTCTTGTCAACGTCTTGTCCCCTCCTTGTCTCCTCCTGGTCTCCGTCTTGTCCCCTCCTTGTCTCTGTCTTGTCTCCTCCTTGTCCCCTCCTTGTCACCATCTTGTCTCTTCCTTGTCTCCGTCTGTCCCCTCCTTGTCTCCTCCTCGTCACCATCTTGTCTCCTCCTTGTCCCCTCCTGGTCTCCGTCTTGTCTCCTCCTTGTCCCCTCCTTGTCACCATCTTGTCCCCTCCTTGTCTCCTCCTTGTCTCCTCCTTGTCCCCTCCTTGTCTCCTCCTTGTCTCCTCCTTGTCCCCTCCTTATCCCCTCCTTGTCACCATCTTGTCCCCTCCTTGTCTCTGTCTTGTCTCCTCCTTGTCCCCTCCTTGTCACCATCTTGTCCCCTCCTTGTCTCTGTCTTGTCTCCTCCTTGTCCCCATCTTGTCCCCTCCTTGTCACCATCTTGTCCCCTCCTTGTCTCTGTCTTGTCTCCTCCTTGTCCCCTCCTTGTCACCATCTTGTCCCCTCCTTGTCTCTGTCTTGTCTCCTCCTTGTCCCCATCTTGTCCCCTCCTTGTCACCATCTTGTCCCCTCCTTGTCTCTGTCTTGTCTCCTCCTTGTCACCATCTTGTCCCCTCCTTGTCTCCTCCTTGTCTCCTCCTTGTCCCCATCTTGTCCCCTCCTTGTCTCCTCCTTGTCCCCTCCTTGTCCCCTCCTTGTCTCCTCCTTGTCTCCTCCTTGTCCCCATCTTGTCCCCTCCTTGTCTCCTCCTTGTCTCCTCCTTGTCTCCGTCTTGTCCCCTCCTTGTCTCCGTCTTTTCCCCTCCTTGTCTCCGTCTTGTCAACGTCTTGTCCCCTCCTTGTCTCTGTCTTGTCTCCTCCTTGTCTCCGTCTTGTCAACGTCTTGTCTCCTCCTTGTTTCCGTCTTGTCCCCTCCTTGTCTCCGTCTTGTCTCCTCCTTGTCTTCTCCTTGTCCCCTCCTTGTCTCCTCCTTGTCTCCATCTTGTCAACGTCTTGTCCCCTCCTTGTCTCCGTCTTGTCTCCTTGTTGTCTCCTCCTTGTCTCCATCTTGTCTCCTCCTTGTCTCCGTCTTGTCTCCTCCTTGTCATCATCTTGTCTCCTCCTTGTCTCCGTCTTGTCTCCTCCTTGTCTCCGTCTTGTCAACGTCTTGTCCCCTCCTTGTCTCCTCCTGGTCTCCGTCTTGTCCCCTCCTTGTCTCTGTCTTGTCTCCTCCTTGTCCCCTCCTTGTCACCATCTTGTCTCTTCCTTGTCTCCGTCTTGTCCCCTCCTTGTCTCCTCCTCGTCACCATCTTGTCTCCTCCTTGTCCCCTCCTGGTCTCCGTCTTGTCTCCTCCTTGTCCCCTCCTTGTCACCATCTTGTCCCCTCCTTGTCTCCTCCTTGTCTCCTCCTTGTCTCCTCCTTGTCCCCATCTTGTCCCCTCCTTGTCTCCTCCTTGTCCCCTCCTTGTCCCCTCCTTGTCTCCTCCTTGTCTCCTCCTTGTCCCCATCTTGTCCCCTCCTTGTCTCCTCCTTGTCTCCTCCTTGTCCCCTTCTTGTCCCCTCCTTGTCTCCTCCTTGTCCCCTCCTTGTCTCCTCCTTGTCCCCATCTTGTCCCCTCCTTGTCTCCTCCTTGTCTCCTCCTTGTCCCCTCCTTGTCTCCTCCTTGTCTCCTCCTTGTCCCCTCCTTGTCACCATCTTGTCCCCTCCTTGTCTCTGTCTTGTCTCCTCCTTGTACCCTCCTTGTCCCCTCCTTGTCACCATCTTGTCCCCTCCTTGTCTCTGTCTTGTCTCCTCCTTGTCCCCATCTTGTCCCCTCCTTGTCTCCTCCTTGTCTCCTCCTTGTCCCCTTCTTGTCCCCTCCTTGTCTCCTCCTGGTCACCGTCTTGTCTCCTCCTTGTCCCCTCCTTGTCTCCTCCTTGTCCCCATTTTGTCCCCTCCTTGTCTCCTCCTTGTCCCCTCCTTGTCCCCTCCTTGTCTCCTCCTTGTCTCCTCCTTGTCCCCATCTTGTCCACATCTTGTCCCCTCCTTGTCTCCTGCTTGTCCCCTCCTTGTCCCCTCCTTGTCTCCTCCTTGTCTCCTCCTTGTCCCCATCTTGTCCACATCTTGTCCCCTCCTTGTCTCCTCCTTGTCTCCTCCTTGTCCCCATCTTGTCCACATCTTGTCCCCTCCTTGTCCCCTCCTTGTCTCCTCCTTGTCCCCTCCTTGTCTCCTCCTTGTCTCCGTCTTGTCCCCTCCTTGTCTCCGTCTTTTCCCCTCCTTGTCTCCGTCTTGTCAACGTCTTGTCCCCTCCTTGTCTCCGTCTTGTCTCCTCCTTGTCTCCGTCTTGTCAACGTCTTGTCTCCTCCTTGTCTCCGTCTTGTCCCCTCCTTGTCTCCGTCTTGTCTCCTCCTTGTCTTCTCCTTGTCCCCTCCTTGTCTCCTCCTTGTCTCCGTCTTGTCAACGTCTTGTCCCCTCCTTGTCTCCGTCTTGTCTCCTTGTTGTCTCCTCCTTGTCTCCATCTTGTCTCCTCCTTGTCTCCGTCTTGTCTCCTCCTTGTCATCATCTTGTCTCCTCCTTGTCTCCGTCTTGTCTCCTCCTTGTCTCCGTCTTGTCAACGTCTTGTCCCCTCCTTGTCTCCTCCTGGTCTCCGTCTTGTCCCCTCCTTGTCTCTGTCTTGTCTCCTCCTTGTCCCCTCCTTGTCACCATCTTGTCTCTTCCTTGTCTCCGTCTGTCCCCTCCTTGTCTCCTCCTCGTCACCATCTTGTCTCCTCCTTGTCCCCTCCTGGTCTCCGTCTTGTCTCCTCCTTGTCCCCTCCTTGTCACCATCTTGTCCCCTCCTTGTCTCCTCCTTGTCTCCTCCTTGTCCCCTCCTTGTCTCCTCCTTGTCTCCTCCTTGTCCCCTCCTTATCCCCTCCTTGTCACCATCTTGTCCCCTCCTTGTCTCTGTCTTGTCTCCTCCTTGTCCCCTCCTTGTCACCATCTTGTCCCCTCCTTGTCTCTGTCTTGTCTCCTCCTTGTCCCCATCTTGTCCCCTCCTTGTCACCATCTTGTCCCCTCCTTGTCTCTGTCTTGTCTCCTCCTTGTCCCCTCCTTGTCACCATCTTGTCCCCTCCTTGTCTCTGTCTTGTCTCCTCCTTGTCCCCATCTTGTCCCCTCCTTGTCACCATCTTGTCCCCTCCTTGTCTCTGTCTTGTCTCCTCCTTGTCACCATCTTGTCCCCTCCTTGTCTCCTCCTTGTCTCCTCCTTGTCCCCATCTTGTCCCCTCCTTGTCTCCTCCTTGTCCCCTCCTTGTCCCCTCCTTGTCTCCTCCTTGTCTCCTCCTTGTCCCCATCTTGTCCCCTCCTTGTCTCCTCCTTGTCTCCTCCTTGTCCCCTTCTTGTCCCCTCCTTGTCTCCTCCTTGTCCCCATCTTGTCCCCTCCTTGTCTCCTCCTTGTCTCCTCCTTGTCCCCTCCTTGTCTCCTCCTTGTCTCCTCCTTGTCACCATCTTGTCCCCTCCTTGTCTCTGTCTTGTCTCCTCCTTGTCCCCATCTTGTCCCCTCCTTGTCTCCTCCTTGTCTCCTCCTTGTCCCCTTCTTGTCCCCTCCTTGTCTCCTCCTGGTCACCGTCTTGTCTCCTCCTTGTCCCCTCCTTGTCTCCTCCTTGTCCCCATTTTGTCCCCTCCTTGTCTCCTCCTTGTCCCCTCCTTGTCCCCTCCTTGTCTCCTCCTTGTCTCCTCCTTGTCCCCATCTTGTCCACATCTTGTCCCCTCCTTGTCTCCTCCTTGTCTCCTCCTTGTCCCCATCTTGTCCACATCTTGTCCCCTCCTTGTCCCCTCCTTGTCTCCTCCTTGTCCCCTCCTTGTCTCCTCCTTGTCTCCGTCTTGTCCCCTCCTTGTCTCCGTCTTTTCCCCTCCTTGTCTCCGTCTTGTCAACGTCTTGTCCCCTCCTTGTCTCCGTCTTGTCTCCTCCTTGTCTCCGTCTTGTCAACGTCTTGTCTCCTCCTTGTCTCCGTCTTGTCCCCTCCTTGTCTCCGTCTTGTCTTCTCCTTGTCCCCTCCTTGTCTCCTCCTTGTCTCCGTCTTGTCAACGTCTTGTCCCCTCCTTGTCTCCGTCTTGTCTCCTTGTTGTCTCCTCCTTGTCTCCATCTTGTCTCCTCCTTGTCTCCGTCTTGTCTCCTCCTTGTCATCATCTTGTCTCCTCCTGGTCTCCGTCTTGTCCCCTCCTTGTCTCTGTCTTGTCTCCTCCTTGTCCCCTCCTTGTCACCATCTTGTCTCTTCCTTGTCTCCGTCTTGTCCCCTCCTTGTCTCCTCCTCGTCACCATCTTGTCTCCTCCTTGTCCCCTCCTGGTCTCCGTCTTGTCTCCTCCTTGTCCCCTCCTTGTCACCATCTTGTCCCCTCCTTGTCTCCTCCTTGTCTCCTCCTTGTCCCCTCCTTGTCTCCTCCTTGTCTCCTCCTTGTCCCCTCCTTATCCCCTCCTTGTCACCATCTTGTCCCCTCCTTGTCTCTGTCTTGTCTCCTCCTTGTCCCCTCCTTGTCACCATCTTGTCCCCTCCTTGTCTCTGTCTTGTCTCCTCCTTGTCCCCATCTTGTCCCCTCCTTGTCTCCTCCTTGTCTCCTCCTTGTCCCCATCTTGTCCCCTCCTTGTCTCCTCCTTGTCCCCTCCTTGTCCCCTCCTTGTCTCCTCCTTGTCTCCTCCTTGTCCCCATCTTGTCCCCTCCTTGTCTCCTCCTTGTCTCCTCCTTGTCCCCTTCTTGTCCCCTCCTTGTCTCCTCCTTGTCCCCTCCTTGTCTCCTCCTTGTCCCCATCTTGTCCCCTCCTTGTCTCCTCCTTGTCTCCTCCTTGTCCCCTCCTTGTCTCCTCCTTGTCTCCTCCTTGTCCCCTCCTTGTCACCATCTTGTCCCCTCCTTGTCTCTGTCTTGTCTCCTCCTTGTACCCTCCTTGTCCCCTCCTTGTCACCATCTTGTCCCCTCCTTGTCTCTGTCTTGTCTCCTCCTTGTCCCCATCTTGTCCCCTCCTTGTCTCCTCCTTGTCTCCTCCTTGTCCCCTTCTTGTCCCCTCCTTGTCTCCTCCTGGTCACCGTCTTGTCTCCTCCTTGTCCCCTCCTTGTCTCCTCCTTGTCCCCATTTTGTCTCCTCCTTGTCTCCTCCTTGTCCCCTCCTTGTCCCCTCCTTGTCTCCTCCTTGTCTCCTCCTTGTCCCCATCTTGTCCACATCTTGTCCCCTCCTTGTCTCCTCCTTGTCTCCTCCTTGTCCCCATCTTGTCCACATCTTGTCCCCTCCTTGTCCCCTCCTTGTCCCCTCCTTGTCTCCTCCTTGTCCCCTCCTTGTCTCCTCCTTGTCTCCTCCTTGTCCCCTCCTTGTCCCCTCCTTGTCTCCTAATGGTCTCCTTGTTGTGTCTGTTGAGGCTCTTAGTTATTTTGGTTTTAACTAAGTTATTATTCTATAATTAAACCCTGGACTGGATTATAATCTGGATAATCCTTCTGTTCCTCTCTGCCTGGAAATGGCTGCACTTTGCGTGCAGTTTGTGTTGTTGTGCATCTGTTGTCCCTTCATGAACTCACACTGAACCAACACAATGAAAGCAGTTTTCACCAGATTTATTTCCTCTTCACAGGAAACTGAACGTCTTTTCTGCCGAAACATCTGAAAAAGGCTCCAATCAGCAATCAGACCCAGGTCACGTGACCGCCACAGGAAAACCCGATCCTGGTCTGGTCTGGTTTTGACCGGGCTCACCTTCTCAGTGGACTGGGCGGTTCCAAAGAAGATGGGGACGAAGGCAAGCCAGACGATGCAGGTGGTGTACATGGTGAATCCAATCGGCTTCGCCTCATTGAACGTCTCCGGGACGCCGCGACTCTTCACCGCGTACACCGTACACGTCACCTAGCAACAGAAACAGATAGGTTACCTGGCAACCAGAGGGTTCATACAGGCGGTTATGGCAGAGTCTTCGACAACATCCCATAGTTTTCAAGAGAACATGAACAGGATGAGCCGGTTACCATGAGAATGATGCTGTAGCTCAGGCAGCAGATGATTGACAGGTCGGACATGTCACACTTCAGGATTCCTCGGGCGAGGTCAGGGTTCGGGGGGCGGAGCTCCTCGTAATCGATAATTGTGTGAGGGGGCACGATGGCGAACCACACAAACACACCGAGGACCTGACACACACACACAGAGATGAAGGTGAGTCATGTGACAAGTTGTGTGCTCAGTAACAGGGTCACATGACACCTGTGCTCTCACCTGGACAGAGATGAGGATGAAGGTGATGA
Organism: Remorina albescens; assembly: GCA_034769265.1. Lineage (NCBI taxonomy): Eukaryota > Metazoa > Chordata > Actinopteri > Carangiformes > Echeneidae > Remorina > Remorina albescens. The sequence goes on along the minus strand of CM068482.1, from coordinate 470,999 downwards.
TGAGCTGGGAGGTGGGGCTGATGAATTTGGGCGCAGTCACAGATCTCTTGCCCTGCTCAAAGATGCGGTAGATGCGGTTGGTCTTGGTCAACATGGCAGAGTAGGTGATGGCCATGCCGAGGCCCAGCAGGAGGCGCCGGAACGCACAGACCACCACACCTGGCTCTGCGATCATCAGGAAGGTGATCAGGTAGACCAGGAAGATACCTGCAGCCACAGAACAGGAAGTGATGTCATCCTCACCGCTGCTGACAGCATTTCTATCACCAGGAAACCAGAACTGGTTCGATCCTGTCACCTAAAACCTGTCTGTGTTCTGTCCACCTGTCTGTTGTCCGTTTACCTGTCTGTGTTCTGTCCACCTGTCTGTTGTCCGTTTACCTGTCTGTGGTCTGTCCACCTGTCTGTGGTCTTTACCTGTCTGTGTTCTGTCCACCTGTCTGTGGTCTGTCTACCTGTCAGGAGGACGAAGCTGAGTTCTCGGCCTGACGCCCTGACAATCGGCGTGTCGTTGAAGCGGATGAAGGTGATCACTACAATGCTAGTTGCTAGGATACCAAGCATGGCGAGGGAGGCGGGGACAAGGGCCCACCGGGAGTTCCACTCCAGTTTGATGATGGGAGTTGGTCGACAGGACGTCCTGTTGGGGAGAGGACGCATGTCTGATGGACATGTCTCACAGGTAAACTCATCCAGCTGGTACTGGTACCCATCACAGAGCTGTAGACAGGTCAGAGAGACAGACAGGAGACAGACAGGTTGTTCTTTCATTTGCGGTCTGATGACATCATGAGGGGAGATGTGATGATGTCACTCACTGAGGTGTCACATCATGTGACCTCAGTGGGTGTGGTCTCTTTGCAGGGCCATCATCATCATCATCATCATCATCAACATCATCAAAATCATCATCATCATCTTCATCAACATCATCATCATCATCATCATCTTCATCATCTTCATCAACATCATCATCTTCATCATCATCATCATCATCAACATCATCAAAATCATCATCATCATCATCATCATCATCATCTTCATCATCATCAACATCATCAACATCATCTTCATCATCATCATCAACATCATCAACATCATCTTCATCATCATCATCAACATCATCATCATCATCTTCATCACCTCACAGTGCCAGCAGCAGGGAACGCCCTTCACCATCTTCTTCCTCTCTCCTGGTTTACAGGGAAAACTACAGATGGAGTCTGGAACTGACTGCTCCCCCCCCGACCACTGCATGTCCTCCAACTGGAGACAGGTGGAATAAGACAATGACGCAGACTGAAGACAGCTGATGTCACTTCATGGTCTCTGTTTTGTCCAATCAGCTTCTTACATTGAGCCTCAAGTTATTGGTCCACTGGCCGATGACACGGTAACCAGGATGGCTGTGATTGGTCATCTGAAACTGGAAGATGTCATAGCGACCAGGAGCGTCTCCATTTTCATTGAATAAGACACTTGTACCTGCACTTCCTGTTGGACACAGAGAGACAGATAGAGTCAGACAGAGAGAGAGAGAGAGAGAGAGAGACAGACAGACAGAGAGAGACAGATAGAGTCAGACAGAGAGAGAGACAGACAGACAGAGAGAGAGACAGACAGACAGAGAGAGAGAGACAGACAGACAGAGAGAGACACATAGAGTCAGACAGAGAGAGAGAGACAGATAGAGTCA
>CM068482.1:414303-464303 GCA_034769265.1 Remorina albescens | reverse complement strand
GGGCGCCCAGCGTGATGTTGGGCAGCAGCTCGGGGTCGCTGTTGATCTGGTCCAGGGCGTACAACATGGCCTCCATTCGGTGGATCCCCTTCTCCTTCTTCAGCTCGCCGCAGGGCAGTCCGTGGGGGCCCCGGGAGTGGATGGGGAACAGCCCCCCCAGAGTGATGTCACCAGGTACCTTGATGGAGTGGGGGTGGAAGTGCTGGTGGGAGGCGCTCACCTGGAGCTCCTCTCCACCAATCCAGAGCCAGACGGACAACAGCAGCCAACGCCGCCGTGACGACTGACGGACGGCTCGTCCAATCAGCAGTGAGCTGTGATGATAATGGTGGGAGAGGGGGGAGTGGGCGGCCTCTGATGATGTCATAGTGAGGTCACTTTCAGCTGAGACTTTCCATCCCGCCGTTAAACTGAGGAATCAATCAATAATCAATCAGGTGGATTTTCACTGATTATTGATTATCAGCTGAGTCTGGACTCTAACCCGGATCAGATCCGGATCCGTCAGACTGGATTAAAGAGCAAATGTTTGAACCGACTCGGCTTCAATAAACTCAACAAACAGTTTGATCGATCGATTCGTTCAGTTGATGAAACATCTTCATTTGTTTAAACTTTCCTGATCATTTCTATCACCGATCAAACAGAACCAGCTCTCATTCTTCTTTTTAAATGTTCGATTCATCCGATTCTTCATTAGTTTGAACAGAAGCAGCTTTAATCTGTTTTGTCTGTTTCACTTTGACGTACCGGAGCGCGCGCGTCTCGTCCTGGTCCAAATCCAGTCCTGATCCCGCACAGACCCGCTCAGAGCCGCCGGTCTGGATCTGCCGGTCTCCGCTATTCCCGCCGAGTCCGTGAAACTCTGAGCTCCGGTTAACACGGGCTCCAATCAGCGGACTGAGCGCGCTCCCGCCCTCTCTTTCTAATTAAAGCATGCGCGTTCACACAGCTGCCCGGAGTTCCGTGCCCGTGAGGACCGGATGATGGACAGGTGCAGGGCCGTCTCTAGCTTTGTGGGGGTCCCCAGTTTTTCAAACTACAACGGAAAGATTCCTGATCCTTTATCTGAGCCACAGCGAAGACACAGCTTTTCGGCGTGGTTTGTTTTATTCTTATAACTACATTAAAAACTTAAAAAAGGGATAAACAAAGTTAATCGGCTCATGCCCAAAGATGGCCCCGAACCTGACACGTTGGGGTCGACAGTTGGCTGCCCCCCCCCGGACCAGGAGACGACCCCCCCCTGCCAGCAGGGAGACGGGTCTAAGAAGAGTAAGTTACAGCTTCCGTCTCAGGTAATGATAAATCTCCTGATGAGCCTGACCATTCGTCATAGGGGGGCCCCTGGTGACTTGAGGGGCCCCCCTATGCATTTGCAGAGTCTGCATACAGCAGGAAATGGCCCTGGACAGGTGTTCAGTGATTACACCTGAGCTCTCACTGCACTTTGACCTTCTTCTTCTTTGTGTTTCCTGATGACAACATCTGCTGACATTAAAACAGAAATTTGTAAATATTTAGAGTCAAAAACAGTAAACAAGTTCATCCAGACTGAGGCGGGTTACCATGGCAACCTCAGGTGTAACCCAGTTGAGCTGTGACACTTATTAACTAACAACACTTGAGTTTGTCCCACGGGACTCAAACTTCCTGCTGACTTACTCATTTCATTGACATCATTACTTTCTGTTGTTTCTTTATTTCCACCCTTTTCAGAGAGCAGACATCGTCTCCTGTCTTATTTAAGTCCACATGGAGTTCACCAACAGTTAAACAGACACTCAGCCAATCAGCAGCAGGCGTCTCACTGGCTGGCAGCTGACTGGTCAGGAAGAGTTCGGGCCCGTTTGCTCGGTGGCTGCTCTGATTGGTAGGAATCTCTGAACCCATCTGAGTTAATCTGGTACGGGACGCTGGTTTCAACATGACCTGGAGACTTTAAAATGGTTGCCAGTCGTTGTGACCCTGACCACTGTAGGAGGAGTCTGAGGGTGGAGGCGTGGCCCCAACTCTCCCCAAGGGCAGGGACCAGCTGTGATAGGCCGCCTCGCAGCCTTGTGGTCATGTGGTTGGTTATCACCACTGCAACATTATGTGTGGTTGCCATGGCAGCTAGCTGCTGGGCGAGGCTGTGGAGGAGGCGTGTCCTCAGCGACAAGTCATCAATCTGTCTGAATGGAAATGCCACACTGTCAATCACCAGGAGGCGGACCCCGGGGTGTTCCGACAGGAAGTCGGGCAGCAGGTGAACCTCAGCCAGCAACTCCACATAGTCACGGCAACGCACCTGAGGGACGGACAGTCAATCAGAATCTGTCTGGTCAACACCTGAGTGCGCCTGTAGTTGCCGTGACAACCCACTTTTATTACCAAAAAGATGTTGGACAGGATGGTCTCCACGGTGAAGGTCATCATGGCAGCGCGTTGCTCATCGTCTTCGACCAATAAGGAGCAGTGTCTGACGGCAGCAGTGGCCACATCGACCACTCTCTGCAGCAGGAAGCTGCCTTCAGTGTCAACGTAGATCACCTGACCTCCAACACCCCCGAAGCACGCGGGCACCTGGACGTCCACAGCCAGCTGCATGCTGGGCAACATCATCAACACACAGGTCACATGGTCAGTGACATCAGAAGGTCCTGCAGCGTTATGTTTGTCCGGACTGGACATTTTCATGAGTTTGAATGTGGACGACAGAGAACGGGACAAATCCTGGATCTGATGTTATTGTTGTTATTATTTACTCTCACACATCACACACGACATGACGATGAGCCCACGTTAGATTTAATGGAGGCTGTTTCTACTGTTTTGTTTGAAAAATACGTTTTTACAATTTTCTGTATGACAGAGCTTACAGTTAAAAAGGTAAAGTTAATTTAGTCTTTAGCTCTGCTGCTATGTCCCCCCCCTCTCTCCCTACTCCACTCGATCCCTCTGATGTAACTGTGTTATGATGTGGCGCTGTATAAATAAATCTGATTTGATTTTGTTTACATTTCAACCTTTATTTACAGTGTGTCTGTGTGTGTTTATCGGACCATAGTTGTGTTTTTCCAACTCCCGGAACTCCGCAGATTTCTGCTGTCCTCCCGACCGGAAGTCCTCCTCCGAGGACCGAGTCCAGCAGGGAGCAGAAGGTCACGATGCTCCGGGTCTCCTCCTCCTTCTGTAGGAGCTCCAGGGCCGAGACGGAGGCCGGCAGCGGCCCCCCTGTCCCCGCAGCCTGCAGCACGTCCTCCGCCTCCCCCCGGGACAGTCCGGCTTCTGAAACAACAACAACAAGACCTTAAAATCCGGATCCTGGTCTACGGAGTTCGGGACGAGTCAGAAAACACAGCCTTCTCATTTAGGGGAGTTTTCTGTGGAGATGTTTTCGTTAAAATGGAGTTCGGTGAGAGAGCGAAGAGCCGGTACCTCTGCTGAGCTGATCCGGGTTCAGCTGGATCAGGTCTGCTGTGAACTGGAAGCCAGCAGAGACCAGCTTCACCTTCACAGCGGGACTGAGCGGCAGAGTGGACACCGGTCTCTGCATCATCTATGCTAACCGCTAAAGCTAGCTCCCTCTTCAAAACAAACCGCCCTGACCCGCATCCCAGCATGCAATTCACCGCACAGCCGAAGAGCTTTCAAAATAAAAGTCTAATTTGAGTCTCGCATCAAGCAGCAATAACGACAACTTCCAACCCGCGTTTTGTAAACTGTAAAAATTAATCTGAATGATTAAAAACACATTCACAGTGAAAACGGATGACTCTTTTTCTTTACTCCAGGCTTCTTCACTTCTCAAAGTTTTATTTTGAAGGTATTAGCAGCATCTGTACATCCGCTGATTTGTGTTGTGACGCTCTGTTTCGTCATTGATACGCGACAGCACCGCGGCTGCTGCACGCGAGAGAAAGTAACTTTAATGGTGTCGGAGATTTAATCTGAAGGTGAGACTTTATTTCTTATTTATTTAGTTTCAGTGTTTTAATGTGAAAGAGAGACACCCGGAAGTGATAATGAGGACACTGAGCGGAAGACCCGTTTGTGTTCAGGTGTCCACACGGGGACAAGTTGTGTGAAGTTGTCTCCTTTGTTTACGTGACACCGCGACAACTCCTGGACACGAGAGGAAACACGGGGTACAAACAGGAAGTGGCTTCACCTGTCAGTTAGGTTTTGTACTCCATCACACATGAGGCTGGTCCTGGTCCTGGTCTGAGCTCAGACCTGGTCCTAGTCGTGATTTCTCCTGTTTCTGTTCACAGGGATGGAGAGAAGAGAGGAGGAAGAGGAGAGGAAGACATTGGCTCAGAGAGAGGAAGAGGAGGAGGAAGGAGGCAGTCATGATGAAGATCCTGATAAGATGAAGACGAGCAAACAAAAAGATGTAGATTCCACCCTGACTTCCTGTTCGGACAGGAAGTGCATTCCAGGTATCCTCTACCTGGGTCACATTCCCCCGAGGCTCCGCCCCAAACACCTGAGGAACATGCTGTCGGTGTACGGAGAGATCGGACGAATATTCCTCCAACCTGAAGGTAAGAAGTTCACACACACACACACTCACACACACACACACACACACACACACACACTGAAGAAACCTGCAGCCCGGAGGATCTGGATCTGGATCTGGATCATGATCATGTGCCATCACATGAACATCGATGCTTGCTGTAATGTTCACCTGAGATCAGTGCTGACTGGTCAAAGTCTGGAGTCTGGTCCAGTATCCTGTCCTGAACCAGGATCAAGATTAACAAGGTTTTCAGTCCTATGTTGGTGGTTCACCAGTTACCATGGTGACAGATTCCACAGATAACATAGTGATGATGAGGGGAGAGGAGACACCTGTTTTTAGTGTCCTTCTTCGTCTCCTTCACCTGTGTGTCGATCCCTCAGACCGGCAGGTGAGGCTGAGGAAGAAGAAGTCCGGGTCGAGGAGGTGTGACTTCACTGAAGGATGGGTGGAGTTCAGAGATAAACGTGTGGCGAAGAGGGTGGCGGCATCTCTCCACAACACGCCGATGGCAACCAAAACACGGCAGCGCTTCTCTGCCGATCTGTGGTGCATCAAGGTACAGTCTGCCCGGCGACACATGACATCACCAGCCTGATTTCATCATATCAAAACACAGGCCAAAGGCTTTGACCTGTCTGTCTCTAACTGCTTGTTTCTACCTATCTGTCTCTACCTGTCTGTTTCCACCTTTCTGTCTCTGTTTGTTTCTACCTGTCTGTCTCTACCTGTCTGTTTCCACCTTTCTGTCTCTAACTGTTTGTTTCTACCTGTCTGTCTCTACCTGTCTGTTTCCACCTTTCTGTCTCTAACTGTTTGTTTCTACCTGTCTGTCTCGACCTGTCTATTTCCACCTGTCTGTCTCCACCTGTCTGTCTCTACCTGTTTGTTTCCACCTGTCTGTCTCCACCTGTTTGTTTCTACCTGTCTGTTTCCCCTTGTCTGTCTCCACCTGTCTGTGTGCAGTACCTGCACAGGTTCCAGTGGATTCACCTGAGTGAGCGTCTGGCCTATGAGCAGACCGTCCTGCAGCAGAGACTCAGGACCGAAGTGTCTCAGGCAAAGAGAGAAACCAACTTCTACCTGAACAACGTGGAGAAGAGCGCTCACCTGGACAAGAGCAGCAGGAAAGGAAAGAGGGACAGACAGGTAAACTTTACATCACAGTCTCACCTGGACACAGATGTGTTCACCTGCAGCTTGTCGATATTAAAACCTGAATGTTGGTCATCAGGTGGAGGAGAAGGTTTGGGACTTCACTCAGCATCAGACGGAGGAGGAGATCCAGATGAAGAAGAGGAAGAGGAAGGATAAAAACTTAGACCCCGCCCACCTGGAGTCTAAGAGCAAAACGAATGTCTCCCTGCTGAGCAAAATCTTCAACACCAAGCATTCAGAGTGACAGCTGATTGGCTGTTGGACTGCGCTGTTTCCATAAACACAGACAGCACGTTGTGATGAACTGGCGCTCAAACACCCAATCACAGGCCTTCTGAGCTGTGGGGCGGAGCCATCGGAGCTGAATGAGCAGATTTTCTTTAATGAACCCACAAATGAGTTTTTGTCTTTTTGTGATCATTTGTAGTTGAAATAAAATTCATTGAAATATTGACTGACCTTTGACCTTCACTCGTTTGTTCTGGTGTCGTCTACATTTAAAGTGAATTAAAACGCAATGCATTGATGGTTTAAGCTTTAAACTGACGTAGGTTTGATGAATCTGATATTAATAAACGGTAATAAAAGCAGGAGGACACGGTCGGGGGGCGGGGCGCGGTGACGTCACTGACGGTGCGGCGGATCCTCACCTCGGGACGCACCGGGGGAGCGGAGCAACAACATGGCTGCAGATTACTGGGAGACAGCGAAACCCGAGCTGCTGTCAGACTGAACCGAGCCAAGCAGAACCCGGGACGAACCGGGGATCCTTCTCTCGGTGAGTCCACGTCACTGCCGAGTCCGGTTCGACCGGCAGAACCGTCAGCTGCCTCCGGGATTTAGCCTCCGCTGTTATTAATAACACGGAGGAGGTCACTGCAGCAAATAGACGCCCCCCCAGAACCAACACACACACACACACACACAGCACATAGACTGTACCAGAACCAACACTGAAATAAACTATGGGTGCTGTTAGCCTTTAGCTGCTGCTAGCTGTTAGCTGTCAGCTGTTAATGTCTATTAGCTGCTGTTAGCTGTTATATGTTGTTAGCCTTTAGCTGCCGCTAGCTGTTAGCTGTCAGCTGTTAATGTCTATTAGCTGCTGTTAGCTGTTATATGTTGTTAGCCTTTAGCTGCCGCTAGCTGTTAGCTGTTACATGTTGTTAGCCTTTAGCTGCTGCTAGCTGTTTGATGGTAGCTGCTGTTGCTAGCTGTAAAGGTCTACTATGTTATAGCTGTTATTGGCTGTTAAAGTTCCACTCATGCAACTTAAAATACGGATTCATTTGAATCATCTGACACAAAGAGATGTCACAACATCAGTGATGTCATACACCTGTGAGGTTCAGCGTAACTCCGCCCCTAAATGCCTTTTGATCACATGATCTCCAGGTTAATTGTTTCCATTTGACAGTAACTTTATTCCTTTTGTCGAGAGCCAATACTGTAAGCTGACTTCTCACCTTCACTTCCTGTACTCACCTGTCCAGGTGTGGAGTCCAGGCTGGCTGCCGCGCCTCCATCAGTGTCACGCCCCCCCCGGCCCCCACTCATGGAGAGGATGAGGAAGATCAAACGGCAGCTGTCACTCACTCTGGGGAGGGGAGGGGCCGGGGGAGGAGACAGGACACTGAGTGACACCATCAACCAGGAAGTGACATCACACAGTGACTCAGGTAAATCATTCGTGGTAATGACGGTGATCATACGACCGGACACGGTTAGAAGGACCTTCCTCTGTGACTGATCTGGTTTCGCCCTCTTCTCCTCACAGAGGTGTCTCTTCGTTCTTCTTCTGCCGGTCTGAAGGTCAGAGGTTCTTCTTCTTCTTCTGTCCAGTCACTCCTGCAGTCGTACAGCAGCTCGCTGAGGAAACCACGAGGCCTCGGACGCAGCCTGAGCTCCTACCTAAACCACAGCAACAGACTGGGTACTGACAGGAGCACACTCTGTGTGTGTGTGTGTGTGTGTGTGTGGGTACTTGCAGATTAACAGTGTGTGTGTTTGCAGAGATCGTCCATGAAGATGTGAAGATGAATTCAGACGGGGAGAGTGATCCAGCTTCTTCTTCTGATGACGTTCAGAGTCCCGTCAGAGTCAGACTGAGGAACAAGAAGCTCTCCACTGAGGTACAAACACACACACACACAGACTGAGGAACAGAGGACTGGTCGGTCTGTCTGACTGTTTCCTGTTGTGTTTCAGGACATTAATAAACGTCTGTCATTACCGGCTGACATCCGTCTTCCTGATGATTACCTGGAGAAGTTTAATTTGATTGGTCCAGCTCTGTTTGAGCAGCCAATCAGCAGGAGGCTGCGTAGAGTGTCTCTGGTACGTCTTCCTGCTCTTTTACTCTATTTTTATGACGCAGGTCCACAGTTTGGGTTCTAACGCAGAAGTCAGACCTTTAGTGGGAGCCAGCACCCAAATTCAAGTCTAAATTAATTGATGCATGTGGGTGTGGCCTGTATATGATGGACATGGAATGAAAAGTACAAGTACAGTAACAAAGGCGGAGTCAATACAGGTTATATTGATCTGTCTCCCTCTCTGTCTGTCTGTCTGTCTGTCTGTCTGTCTGTCTGTCTGTCTCTGCAGTCAGAAATCGGTTTTGGGAAACTGGAGACGTACATAAAACTGGATAAACTGGGAGAGGTGAGTCTGAGGGGCGGGGTCTTTATCTGCTCCACCAGTGGTCAGTGAAGCTGTCTGTCTCTGACCTGTCTCTCTCTCACTGACCTGTCTGTCTGTAGGGGACCTATGCCACGGTGTATAAAGGACGCAGTAAGCTGACAGAGAACTTGGTGGCCCTGAAGGAAATCAGACTGGAACATGAAGAAGGAGCTCCATGTACCGCCATCAGAGAAGGTACTGCAGCGTCAGTGTGTTCTTTATTTGTTCATTCTTTGTTTTGATAAATAAACTGTTTATTTGTGTCTCCAGTGTCTCTGTTGAAGGACCTTAAACACGCCAACATCGTCACGCTTCATGACATCATCCACACACAGAAGTCCCTCACTCTGGTGTTTGAGTACCTGGTTAGTATCTTATGGTCAACAGTGAGGGAGTCAGCACCAGAACAGTCCTGGTCCCGTCCAAAATCCAGTTCCTATATAAACCTGTTAAGTGCATCAGGTCTGACTGTTGTGTGAATATGTGTATTTGTGTTTCAGGACAAAGATCTGAAACAGTATCTGGACGACTGTGGAAACGTGATCCATGTTCACAACGTCAGAGTGAGTACGACGGACGCCACAGAGAGCGTTAACACAGCTGACACTGCAAAGAGTGTCTCAGTGAGACATTTAAAAAACTAAATTGACAGTCACCTTGACAACAGGGATATGAACATCCAGGTTTGAGAGTCATTGATGTATCAGAGACAGGTGATTCTGGACTGGGTGTCCAGGTCCGGGGGTGGGACCTCCTCCTCCGGACCTGGACTCCCTGTCCAGCAGCAGGTCCGTGCTCTAACGTCACATACAGTGTGAGTATGACATGATGTCACTTCCTGCATCAACACCACCCTCTGACCTGACCTGGTTTTGGTGTCTCAGCTCTTCCTGTTCCAGCTGCTGCGAGGTTTGTCCTACTGTCACCGCAGGAAGGTCCTCCACCGAGACCTGAAACCCCAGAACCTGCTGATCAACGAGCGAGGAGAGCTCAAACTAGCTGATTTTGGTGAGACGGCACCTGGATGATGTCACCCAGGTGTATCGATGATGTCACCCAGGTGTATTTATGATGTCACCCAGGTGCTGCGTGTCTTTCAGGTCTGGCTCGAGCGAAGTCCATTCCCACAAAGACGTACTCTAACGAGGTGGTGACTTTGTGGTACCGCCCTCCCGACATCCTGCTGGGCAGCACCGACTACTCCACCCACATCGACATGTGGTCAGCACCAAATCATTGTCTCTCTACCTGTCTCTCTCTCCCTCAGTGCATGCTGGGAGGGCGGGGGGTTCGTCACTGAGCTGGGGGTGGTTTTACAAACCAGGATGTGAAAAACCAGATCTGACGATGACCAGGTTTTAGATTTGACTTTTTTCAGCCTGGTTTTATTCTCTTTTCTCTTTTTGTTCCGTTTTTAAACGTTTCCTTTTGAAATGGACAGTTTAGGGGACAAGAGGACAGGGGACTGGAAGCAGGGGACAGGGGACCAGGGGACCAGAACTGGGGGACAGGGGACCAAGATGGCTGTCCACCTGAGCCTGTGATGTAGACACAGAGAGGATGAGGATGATGAAGAGCAGGTTGACTTTAACCCCCCCGTCTCTCTGCCCCCCCCAGGGGTGTGGGCTGTATCTTCTATGAGATGTCCACAGGCCGTCCTCTGTTTCCTGGTTCCTCCGTGGAGGAGGAGCTTCACTTCATCTTCAAGCTGCTCGGTCAGAAACACTTCCTGTTTCCTGTCTGTGTTGCTGAGTGTGTGTCTGTGTGTCACTGAGTGTGTTTTTGTGTGTGTGCAGGGACTCCCACAGAGCAGACGTGGCCTGGGATCAGTACTAATGAAGAGTTCATGATGCACAACTATCCTCAGTACAGAGGAGAACAACTGAGCAACCACACCCCCAGGTACACAACGCCACACTGCACAGTGCTACACTAAACTACACAACGCTCAGTAGATGTGAGACAAAAACATCACACCAAAAAACAGAAACTAAAGATCAAAGAGTTACTACACAACTGTGTGTGTGTGTGTGTTTGTTTTGCAGGCTCAGCAGTGAAGGGGTGGAGCTGTTGTCCAAGTTCCTACAGGTCAGTAAACGTGTCACAAACAGGAAGTGACTTTGTCTCAAGGTGGCCAATAAAGTTTTAATTGACGCTTTAAACTGCAGTTTGAAGGGAAGAAGAGGATTTCTGCAGATGAGTCCATGAGTCAGCGCTACTTCAGTCACCTTGGAAACAGAGTGATGTCACTTCCTGACAGTAAGTTTAAACATGACCTTTGAGCGTGTGATGTCACCACGTTCCATGACATCACAAAGTGACTGACTGTCGTTTCAGCGACGTCCATCCTCAGTCTGCCAGAGATAGAGCTGGAGAAGGAAACACAACACACACACACCTCTGAACCAGGTACACACACACACAGACCTGATCCTATCAGTTCCGTCTCCATGGCAACACGTTGACAAACATCGTCAACTTCTTTTCAGCCGACAGTCCGACCAGGAGGCGGAGTCTGCTCTTCTGACAGACAAAAGGGCGGAGTCTATGCTGATGGTACCTCAGGAGGTGGAGTCTGTTCTGTCGGTGGCCATGGATCAGGAAATGCTGATGCCAACAGGAAGTAAAACAAAAGATGAGCCACATCAGCCATCTGGCCAATCGGAGAGCTGCACTGAGCTGCAGCAGACGTCTTCCATTTTCACTGATGAAAGAATTCACCTGGAGTTCAGTGACGTCACAGTCAATGACATGACATCACAATCTGACAGGAAACAGGAAGTGGAGTGCGTGCAGTTAGGTCACTTTAAGACCCAGAGGGTTCTGCAGGAAACAGGAAGTGACTCTTATTCTGAAAGTTCTGCTGTTCTGCATGTGTGTGTTTACTGTAGTACTGAAACATAAATACTGTAAAACACAGTGATACTTCAAACACTACACACAAACTACACACATTTATTTATTCTCTTTGATTGTTTAGTTCATTGGCTGCGACTGTCGGCGATAACGTGATGTCACCGGGGCCTCAATGACATCATCAGTCAGCCATCAGTAGTTTTGTCAAATTGTGGAAACTCAGTCCGGGTCCGGGTCCTGGTCCTGGTCCTGGTCCTGGTCCTGGTTCTCGTTCTCTCACATGTTTGTGATTTCTTTCAGAGACCTTTTTAGTATTTTTTTTTTTTTTTTTTAGTCGGCAACATTAATTTTACATTTTTTTGAAAGAAACTGTTGCTTTTGTGAAGAATATTAGCAATAGAACAATATTGATCAGAAGACAATAATGATTGATTGGAGACGTGTGACGCTTTAATCTGCTGTAAAAACGTTAGTGTGTAACTTATAAGACTTTTGTATTGTCTGTCTGACTGAAGACAGAAATGTCTCTACCTGTCAAACGATCAGTGTTAAAGCAGCAGAGTGAAATATTTCAGACGGATGAATGTAAAACTGTTGATGGTCAGTAGTTCAGATGGGGCGAGTTTACAGTAATAATGTGTACAGATTATTGATTATTAGAGATAATCAGTTTTAATCCGCACGCTGTTGTCTCGTGTTGTTCTTCAGCCGCTGCAGAGAAAACAGTATTTAGATTTGTAGACCTGGTCCCTGGGGCGGATCAGGGATTTGAATCCAGTTTCTGATCTTTAGACACTAAAGAGTTAAAACAACCGGCAGCTGTAACAACCGACCTTTTCCTCTTTTACGCTTTCTGACCCGACAACAACCGAACGATCAAAATCATTTCGAGGCTCCAATGAAGAGGCTGAATGGCTTCAGTCAGGAACAGGATCTGTTTGGGGGTCCAGATGCTGTTTTCTCTGATAGTGGGCATTAACTAACATGCTTTTTTTGGTTTCAAACATACCAAAGTTCTCTGCAATATACCGCACTGCATGATGGGATTCTTCCAGATAACTTCTATGCCGTCTATTCTTTGAATCTTCTTCCATCTTCCACGATGCAGTGCTCCGTATCTGATGCTATAACTGATCTGCAGACTTGAACTATCAAAGAATGGAAGTGAAGTATATCCTGTTACTGTGTAGAAATTATGTTTACTACATGTATTCTGGATACATTTAAAGTATAAAATGTACATTAAAATTCTTTATTTATTCTCACTCTGGGTTTGTATTTATCAAATACGCAACTTGACAAATTGTGGCATGTTTTATACCTGTGTACTAAATATATTAAATTAAACTATATATTTGAAAAGTTTCCATACTACAACAAACTGCAGTTCATTAAGCGTTATGATACAGAATAGAAATGTATCGTTAAAATGACTGATACTTTTGAATACTAATAATCGTATAAAAATGCGTAGTGTAATTTAAAAAGTCTGCAAAGATCCTCCGATTTGCAGTTCTTTCGCTGGATGCCCTTCTTGACCGGCACAACCAACTGCTGGTTTGCCTTGAATCTGGGGCCTCTGCATGCGTTCTACCACTGAGCTCTGCCCCCGGGCCAGCAAAGGTCCTCACATATTAAAGGTTACCAACTCAGTATAGTGAAGAATAGCAGTCATTTTAAGATATTTAAAAAAGATCTAAAAAGTCCTGATGTGATCAGGCTGAAAGGTTTAGTGTCTGAGTTTGTACAAAAGAAGAATTATTCCACTTCTCTAAAGTTAAACCACAGTAATTTAACGACGCACAAAATAAACATCATTTCTTTACACCACATTCACAAAATCAAAGTTTCAAACCCAAATCAGAGTCCAGTTTACCGCCTTTCTTTTGTTCTCAGGTGATTTTAGTGATTTTACATCAGCTCCAAACACACTGGATTTAACAAACAAAGTTCCTCCCTTTTGTGTCGTGAACTAACAAATCTTGTTGCCTGTAACTCACCTGAAGCTCAAGCTGGTGAGATGAAAACAGCAGAAATCCTCGAGGAAACATTTTAACTCCAACTGATGAAACACTTTTCTGACTTCATGTTTGACATTAAAGGTCGATTTATTCCAGTTCTTCAAAACTAAACCAGTTTGATTTTACCAGAAACAAAACAAACCTGTTTCTACCCCCCAATCAGCCACTGGTGCATTTAATTACCTCTGATCACCCCACTGACAGCTCTACTGCCCCCCAATGGTAGGAAAAGGTTTCTACACCTTTAAGGTTGAAACTATCAAAAAACATCAGAAGTCAACTATCTGATCAAAAGTGTAGCAATCAGCAAGTCAGATCTCTCTTCAGGTGCCCAACGGTCAGAGGTCAAAGGTCAGAAAACATCTCAGGCCAATTTTCATCATCTTTATTTTCACAGAAGAAAAAACGCTCCACACGACATGTAGAAAAAACTATTTCTCTGGTGATGTCACTGTGAGGGGTGGGGTAGGGTCAAAGGTCAAGGGTCAATTCAAGGCACTATTTCTTATATGAAGATAGAAACAAGTGAGAGAAGGTGGAAGAGTGACCACAGAGAGAAACTGATCAACACTGTGAGAGGTCGGCTGCTGTTTGGAGGCTACAGTGTGCTCATAATCATCATCAAAATCATCAAAATCATCATCATCATCAAAGAAATCATAGTCATCATCATCATCATCAAAGAAATCATCGTCATCATTAAAATTTTCATCATCATCATAATCATCAAAATCATCATCATCAAAGAAATCATCGTCATCATCATCAACATCATAATCATTAAAATCTTCATCATCATCATCATCATCATTAAAATCTTCATCATCATCATCATCATCAGGGGTTTCAGGTGTCAGTTCAGGTCCTGAATCGAGACCTTCCGTTTTCAGCAGACATCAGGTCAACACAAAGAAATCAACACAACAGAAAAACTGAAAATACACAACAACGTTTATAATTAAATCAACATCATGAAACAAACTGAGAATAGCTGAGAGCTGCCTGTCTGTCTGTCTGTCTGTCTGTCTCTATGTGTGCAGCCAGGCGTGCTGCAGCGACTCAGCTGCTGTCGCTCTGCGTTGAGGCTCCAGTTCCAACATGGCCGACAGGAAGTCGCTGAACTGAGCGGCCTGATCGAGCGGCCACTCGTATTTCTCCAGCAGAACCTCGAACAAACCCCACGGCTTCAGGTTGGCGATATGACGCAGCTCACCTGGGGGTGAGACAGGCAGGGGAGGGGTGAGATGGGCAGATTAATAAAACTAGTTCTGTGACCAAAAGTCCAGAAGCCAGAGGGAGAGAAGTTAACTCCATCCCCCAGAATGCAGCTCAGAGACAGACAGCCAATCAGAGCACGGTGGGCGGGCTCACCTCTGCGGTTGAAGTACTCTCTGGAGTACCTGCCAGACAGAGCGAAGGGCAAAGGGACCGGACCCAGCAGCTCCATGATGTGAGCGATGTGATCTGAACAGGAACAAACAGTCAACATCTGGAGGACCCTGATCCCCATCAGGACCCTGATCCATCTGGACCCTGATCCCCATCAGAGCTCTGATCCATCAGGACCCTGATCCCCATCAGAGCTCTGATCCATCAGGACCCTGATCCCCATCAGGGCTCTGATCCATCAGGACCCTGATCCATCTGGACCCTGATCCCCATCAGAGCTCTGATCCATCTGGATCCTGATCCCCATCAGAGCTCTGATCCATCTGGACCCTGATCCCCATCAGAGCTCTGATCCATCTGGACCCTGATCCCCATCAGAGCTCTGATCCATCTGGACCCTGATCCATCTGGACCCTGATCCCCATCAGAGCTCTGATCCATCTGGACTCTGATCCATCTGGACCCTGATCCCCATCAGAGCTCTGATCCATCTGGACCCTGATCCCCATCAGAGCTCTGATCCATCTGGACCCTGATCCCCATCAGAGCTCTGATCCATCTGGACCCTGATCCCCATCAGTTCTGGTCCTACCTTCATCTCTGGTATAATCTTCTCCTGAATGAGGCTCAAACAGATAATCTCCTGTTGCCAACTCAAAGGCCTGGAACACAAATATCAACCAATCAATACTCAGTACACACACCTGTGTGTGTCTGTGTGTGTCTGTGTGTGCCTGTGTGTGTCTGTGTGTGTCTGTGTGTGCCTGTGTGTGTCTGTGTGTGTCTGTGTGTGCCTGTGTGTGTCTGTGTGTGTCTGTGTGTGTCTGTGTGTGCCTGTGTGTGTCTGTGTGTGTCTGTGTGTGCCTGTGTGTGCCTGTGTGTGTCTGTGTGTGTGTACCATGCAGGCGGTGCTCCAGATGTCAGCAGGCGGTCCGTATTCTGCTCCAATCAGAACCTCCAGAGCTCTGTACTGTCTGGTCTGAATGTCCTCAGTGAAGTGTTTGTGCTGTTGGGGGGGGGGGGGGGGGGGGTGTCATTGGTGTGATGATAAAACTACAGAGAGGAGGAGGAGGAACAGATGAAGATGTCTCACCACCCAGCATGCATTTCCCAGATCAGCGATCTTCACTTTCAGTTTGTCGGCGTTCCGAGGATCCAGAGGACTGAGGACGAAGTCTGACGCACTGAACACTGAAGACAGAGGACACAACTTCCTGTCAGCTGACAGGTCTACGTCCCAGGTGTGTGTGTGTGTGTGTCTCACCATCTCGTCCACTGGAGTATCCTGACTGAGTAGAAAGTGCTGATTCAGATGTTCCTGACATCACAGAGCTGGAGAAACCTGATAGGCCAGAGGCAGGACTGGAGAAACGTCCAGGGGCGTGGCCATTACACCTGTCCTCCAACCAGGAGCAGGTGGACTCTGGACTTGCTTTGTTGTTAGTTGTGGAACAGGAAGTGCTGCCATTGATGACGATAGAACCTGAAGACACAAACAGAGTGTGAATAACAACACGACTGTGTGTGTGTGTGTGTGTGTGTGTGTGTGTGTACTCACAGTCAGTGTCGGGCAGGCTGACTCCGTCCTCCTCCTCCATCCTCTGGACAAACAGGAAGAAGAATCTTATTTTGAAGCAGGACTACAGCAGGACTACAGGTGGACTACAGGTGGACTACAGGTGGACTACAGGTGGACTACAGGAGGACTAAAGGAGGACTACAGCAGGACTACAGATGGACTACAGATGGACTACAGGAGGACTACAGATGGACTACAGGAGGACTACAGGAGGACTACAGGAGGACTAGAGGAGGACTACAGGTGGACTACAGGAGGACTACAGGAGGACTAGAGGAGGACTACAGGTGGACTACAGGAGGACTACAGGAGGACTAAAGATGGACTACAGGTGGACTACAGGTGGACTACAGATGGACTACAGATGGACTACAGGTGGACTACAGGAGGACTACAGGAGGACTACAGGTGGACTACAGGTGGACTACAGGAGGACTACAGGAGGACTACAGGAGGACTAGAGGAGGACTACAGGTGGACTACAGGTGGACTACAGGTGGACTACAGGAGGACTACAGGAGGACTACAGGTGGACTACAGGAGGACTACAGGAGGACTACAGGAGGACTAGAGGAGGACTACAGGTGGACTACAGGTGGACTACAGGTGGACTACAGGAGGACTACAGGAGGACTACAGGTGGACTACAGGAGGACTACAGGAGGACTAACTGACCTGTATGTCCACCAGTCTTTCCTCCAACAGTCTCTGTTGACGTTTGGCTTTTCTCTTCAACTTCTTCTTCTTGTTCTTAGACAGTTTACCAACCTACACACACACAAAGAAAACTCATGGTAACACACACACACACACACACACACACCTCTCACTGTGGTCAATGACTTTATACGTGCAGACGGAGTGTTCTGTCTGTCACAGTAACCAATAGGAACACAGCACCAACACACCTGGACACTCACCTGAACGTCCCTGGGAGCCGTGCTAACTAGAAAGAGAGACGCATGGAGAGACAGACAGGCAGGGGGAGAGAGAGAGACAGGAAGAAAACATCAGAAACAGGAAAGATGGAAATAAATAACATCAGACAGACAGGTTACAGAGAGACGGGCAGGTTAAAGAGGGACAGAGAGGTTACAGTGAGACAGGTAGTTTAGAAAAAGACAGACAGGTTAAAGTGAGACAGGCAGGTTAGAAAAAGACAGACAGGTTAAAGTGAGACAGGCAGGTTAGAAAAAGACAGACAGGTTAAAGTGAGACAGGCAGGTTAGAAAAAGACAGACAGGTTAAAGTGAGACAGGCAGGTTAGAAAAAGACAGACAGGTTAAAGTGAGACAGGTAGTTTAGAAAAAGACAGACAGGTTAAAGTGAGACAGGTAGTTTAGAAAAAGACAGACAGGTTAAAGTGAGATGGGCAGGTTAGAAAAAGACAGACAGGTTACAGAGAGACAGACAGGTTACCACAGCTCCCAATAACTTCCTGTCTCACTGAGAGTTCAGACTGATTCTATGATGATGATGATGACGATGAAGATCCCCCCCTCCTTCCTACGGACAGTTTACAGTCAGGTGTGCCCGACCAATCGGGCGGTGCTGTGTACCTGATGACCCTGAAGGGGGCGGGGCTCCAGCTCTCTGCCATATGGTGGCCTCGGCCGCCAGCCGTCGGATGTAAACTTCATCAACGTCCAGCAGGATGTTCTCCGGTTTGATGTCCGTGTGGATGATCTTACACTTTGTGTGGAGGTAGTCCAGACCCTGCAGCACCTGTAGGGACACGGGGGGGGGGGCGGGAACAGGGGCGGGGACAGGGGCAGGAACAGGGGCGGGGACAGGGGCGGGAACAGGGGCGGGGAGTGATTAGATTCTACTGTCAGACACTGTGTGACAGATTCTATTGATCATCTCTGGATGATTGATCCTGGTCTAACTACAGAGACCAGGTCCAGGTCTTTGGTCTCACCTGTCTGATGATGGTCTTCACACAGACCAGAGGAAGGCCCATGTAGTTGGACCTGATGATCCACTTCAACAGCTGGTGACCCAAAACCTCCAGAACCATACAGACATCTGAGACAGGCTGAGGAACCAGGTGGACAGGCAGGTAGAGGGACAGACGGGTAGAGGGACAGACAGGTAGAGGGACAGACAGGAAGAGGGACAGATGGGTAGAAGAACAGACAGGAAGAGGGGCAGACAGGTAGAAGGCAGACAGGAAGAGGGACAGACGGGTAAAAGGCAGACGGGAAGAGGGAAAGTCGGGTAGAGGGACAGATGAGAAGAGGGGCAGACAGGTAGAGCGGCAGACAGGTAGAGGGACAGACGGGAAGAGGGACGGAAGAGGGACAGACGGGTAGAGGGACAGACGGAAAGAGGGGCAGACAGGAAGACGGAAAGACAGGAAGAGGGACAGACAGGAAGACGGAAAGACAGGAAGAGGGGCAGACGGGAAGAGGGGCAGACAGGAAGAGGGACAGACGGGAAGAGGGACAGACGGGAAGAGGGGCAGACAGGAAGAGGGGGCAGACAGGAAGAGGGACAGACAGGAAGAGGGACAGACAGGAAGACGGAAAGACAGGAAGAGGGACAGATGGGTAGAAGAACAGACAGGAAGAGGGGCAGACAGGTAGAAGGCAGACAGGAAGAGGGACAGACAGGAAGACAGAAAGACAGGAAGAGGGACAGGCGGGAAGAGGGGCAGACAGGAAGAGGGACAGATGGGTAGAAGAACAGACAGGAAGAGGGGCAGACAGGAAGAAGGACAGACGGGTGGTGATAAAGGATACGGACTCCATTGACTCCAGAGATCTTGAAGTCGTCGATCAGCTGGACGATGGTTTCTCTGTAGGGGTCAGAGGGGTCACTGTCCCTCACCTGGAGACACACGAATGAATGAGGGGCAGCAGCACTATGGCAACCAATCAGAGGACGTCCTCAGCTGGACCTGAGAGGACTTACACATCGCAGCAGTTTGATCTCGTCCAGAGCCGTCTCCGTGTAGTGTGGAGCGCTCTTCACCACCTTCAACGCCACGAAGCGCTTCTTCCTAAAAACACACATATCCAGAGGACGCACAACCATCAACACAACAAGACATCTGTGTGTATTCTGTGTGTGCGTGTCTGTGTGTAATTTGTCGTACTGTAGATCCCAGCAGAGCCACACGGTGGAAAAATGTCCCCAGCCCAGCTTCCTGACCACGTGGTACCTCCCGTTGAACAAGTCACCGATCTTCACGGGGTAGTAGCCGCCTGGAACACAAACATGAAAGACGTTGGCAAACGCAGTGGGGCCCCTCAGGACCCCCAAGGACCCCGGGGCCTCGCAGGTCCACTGCCTGGGAACATAGAACAGGTGGAGTTTTCCTGAAGAACTACAGGACCATTTGGACAGTCATGGACGTCTCCATTCACACCGTGTTGGATCATCAAGTACTTCATGAGTGGACTTTGACCTCAGACCACAGGTCCAGGAGGACGAGCTCACCGGAGCCTCCAGGTGCTAAACCTGAACTGGTAGTGATGAACATCTGAAGGAACCACCTCGAGTCTTCAAAAAGCTGAGGAGACCTCAGGAGACCTGAGGAGACCTGAAGACAGCTGAGGACAGCTGAGGAGGCCTGAGGAGACCTGAAGACAGCTGAGGACAGCTGAAGAGACCTGAGGAGACCTGAGGACAGCTGAGGACGGCTGAGGAGTCCTGAGGACAGCTGATGAGACCTGAGGAGACCTGAAGACAGCTGAGGACAGCTGAGGAGACCTGAGGACAGCTGAGGAGACCTGAGGACACCTGAGGACAGCTGAGGAGACCTAAGGAGACCTGAGGAGACCTGAGGACAGCTGAGGACAGCTGAAGAGACCTGAGGAGACCTGAGGAGACCTGAGGACACCTGAGGACAGCTGAGGAGACCTGAGGACAGCTGAGGAGGCCTGAGGACAGCTGAGGAGGCCTGAGGAGACCTGAGGACAGCTGAGGACGGCTGAGGAGTCCTGAGGACAGCTGAGGACAGCTGATGAGACCTGAGGAGACCTGAGGAGACCTGAGGACAGCTGAAGAGACCTGAGGAGACCTGAGAAGACCTGAGGACACCTGAGGACAGCTGAGGACAGCTGAAGAGACCTGATGAGACCTGAGGACAGCTGAGGACGGCTGAGGAGTCCTGAGGACAGCTGAGGACAGCTGAGGAGACCTGAGGAGACCTGAGGACAGCTGAAGAGACCTGAGGAGACCTGAGGAGACCTGAGGACACCTGAGGACAGCTGAGGACAGCTGAAGAGACCTGAGGAGACCTGAGGACAGCTGGGGACAGCTGAAGAGACCTGAGGAGACCTGAGGACAGCTGAGGACAGCTGAAGACACCTGAGGAGACCTGAGGACAGCTGAGGAGGCCTGAGGAGACCTGAGAAGACCTGAGGACACCTGAGGACAGCTGAGGACAGCTGAAGAGACCTGAGGAGACCTGAGGACAGCTGGGGACAGCTGATGAGACCTGAGGAGACCTGAGGAGGCCTGAGGACAGCTGAGGAGGCCTGAGGACAGCTGAAGAGACCTGAGGACAGCTGAGGAGGCCTGAGGACAGCTGAAGAGACCTGAGGAGACCTGAGAAGACCTGAGGACACCTGAGGACAGCTGAGGACAGCTGAAGAGACCTGAGGAGACCTGAGGACAGCTGGGGACAGCTGATGAGACCTGAGGAGACCTGAGGACAGCTGAGGACAGCTGAAGACACCTGAGGAGACCTGAGGACAGCTGAGGAGGCCTGAGGAGACCTGAGAAGACCTGAGGACACCTGAGGACAGCTGAGGACAGCTGAAGAGACCTGAGGAGACCTGAGGACAGCTGGGGACAGCTGATGAGACCTGAGGAGACCTGAGGACAGCTGAGGACAGCTGAAGACACCTGAGGAGACCTGAGGACACCTGAGGAGGCCTGAGGACAGCTGAGGAGGCCTGAGGACAGCTGAAGAGACCTGAGGACAGCTGAGGAGGCCTGAGGAGACCTGAGGACACCTGAGGACAGCTGAGGACAGCTGAAGAGACCTGAGGAGACCTGAGGACAGCTGGGGACAGCTGATGAGACCTGAGGAGACCTGAGGAGGCCTGAGGACAGCTGAGGAGGCCTGAGGACAGCTGAAGAGACCTGAGGACAGCTGAGGAGGCCTGAGGACAGCTGAAGAGACCTGAGGAGACCTGAGAAGACCTGAGGACACCTGAGGACAGCTGAGGACAGCTGAAGAGACCTGAGGAGACCTGAGGACAGCTGGGGACAGCTGATGAGACCTGAGGAGACCTGAGGACAGCTGAGGACAGCTGAAGACACCTGAGGAGACCTGAGGACAGCTGAGGAGGCCTGAGGAGACCTGAGAAGACCTGAGGACACCTGAGGACAGCTGAGGACAGCTGAAGAGACCTGAGGAGACCTGAGGACAGCTGGGGACAGCTGATGAGACCTGAGGAGACCTGAGGACACCTGAGGACAGCTGAGGACAGCTGAAGAGACCTGAGGAGACCTGAGGACAGCTGAAGTCCACCTGTCTGTTATTTAAGATAATATTTAATAATAATAATTGTCGTCCTTCAGACTTGAACCGTCTGCAGATTAAATAATAAAGTTTGTTCTCTCATGAACTTTAAATACAAATCAACAGAAAAACTGATGAAATCAAACATTTAAAATATGAAATGAGTCAAAACTGGAACTGAAGAAGAGACGACTGGTCCAGTTCAGGACAACCGAAACGACCAATCAGGGAGCCCGAGCGTCCTCGGGTCAGGAAGTCTCACCTTTACAGTAGTCAGACGGGTCTTCCTGCTCTTCATCATCTGAGCCCAGCAGCTGAGCAGGGGGCGGAGTTAACTCTGGGGGAGGCGGACTAAGAACCGGGGAAGGCGTGGCCAGTTGATGGGTAGAGGGTGACATCATAGGAGGCAGACCAATGGGAGGGCCCAGAGACCCAAGGGAGTGCAGGAAGGAGGCAGAAGAGGTGCAGAGGGGGGAGTACAGGTGGGAGGAGCCACTGGAGGTGAAGGTCACTGATGTCAGTAAGAAGGTGTCATTGTGGGAGGGGCTTACTGCCGGACTGGAAGGGGCTTTGGCAGGATGGGGGGCAGATACTGAGGGGGGCTGACTGTCCTCACGGGCTGAGGTTGGGGCTGATTTCAACAGATCTGTCTGAGAAACACTTGGAGTTCCTTTGTGAAGAGTCCTGTGGGGCGATCTGGAGGACTTCTGGGTAATATTTTGGTTTATAGTTGGCAGTGATTGGCTGAGATGGTGGGCGGGGCTCTGAGATGTGGCAGGGGGTGAGTGGGTTAAGATCTGAGGAGTCACTGGTAGTGTCAGGGGGCTGTTTGAAGAGGGCCGCGGGGAAGTTTGCAGGGTAGTTTCAGCAGGTGCCCATGATGCTACAGGGTTAGGGGGTGTGGTCTGAAGGGGGGAGGGGGTTCGTGGGACACAATGGGACTGACGGGTGACGGCGTGAGGCGGGGTCTGTTGAGGTGCTGTGGTGGTTCCATGGAGGTCTTCTGACGTGGGGGAGGAAAAGGTCTGTGTCGGCGTGGTGGGGGGGCTGCTGTCAGGATTCAGACTCTGGAGGTCACAGAGGTCATCCAGCCTGGGGGGGCAGAAATGATGACATCAGAGCTCAACAGGAATAGCTCACACTACAACATCAACGTGTGATGTCATGACAGCGATCGGTCCACAAGTCAGAGCCATGACATCACAGAGTGGAGACATTCCCCCAACCTGTACAACACAACAGACACACAACACAGCCAACCAGGTACGTTTAGCTGTTTGTCGCCCGCACACACACACAGTCAATACGTTCACAGTGGCGTCTTACTGGATCATGATCAGAACGGAGAACTGTCCTTACTCTGTGTTTACGCTCCGGGTAGACAGTCGGATTATTGGCTAAGGTTGTGTTGCCTCTGCGACGTTAGGCAGCGGTGTATTTATCACGTTGTGTTGTTCTACTTCTGGGTGAAGGTCCAGGGAGGAGAGAACGTTTACATGCAGGAGTTACCTGATTATCTATCGAATAATCTGGGTCAGAGCTCCGATTTTGTCCGTTTCCATTCGATTACGGTGTTTAATGCATTTTAAAAGTCCGATCATAATCAGAAGGAGGCAAGAACCTGATTATCACGACAAACACACACACAGTCATGGACATTGTTGAGGTTAGACTCAACTGCACTGAAATAGACTGAAGAGCGAGAGAGTGTGTGTGTGTGTGTGTGTGTGTGTCTGTGTGTGTGTGTGTGTGTGGTGGGGTCATGATTCAGCCTCTGGTCTATTCTTGGATCTGGTCTCAGCTGGTCCGGCTCCAAACCTGTCTCTGTAATCAGGGCACCAGTTAGCTTAGCACAATGACTGGGAGCAAAGGGAAAGTGTTAGCTCAGCTGTCTGTTGGTGTGCATCATTCATCTAAACGTGCACCTGTCTCCACCTGTCTCACCTCATGTCTCACTTCCTGTCTCCCCTCCAGAGTCCCCTGTCAGGCTCCAGTCTGGAGCTGATGGACCTGAGATCTACCTGGACGTACCTGTGTGGTGAGTGTTACCCAGCAGTCCTGACAACAGTCCCACCTCAGAGTCCTCACATGGAGCTTCCTGAAGACCAGGACCAGGACCAGGACCAGGACCAGGACCAGGACCAGGACTGGAGAGAACCAGTGTGTGTGTGTGTGTGTGTGTGTGTTCTCTCACTGTTTCCCATCGGTCCGGACTCTGCGGTTCTTCTTCCCTCTGCGGCGGGGCTTCTTCCCGGTCCCAGCAGAGCTCCCGGTGCTGACGGCTGCTGAGGGAGACCAGCAGAGTCCGGATCAGACACAGACCGGACTACAAGTACCAGTTAACAACTGCTCTTCTTCTGTGGTAGTAAACACACAGCTCTGTGTGATCACTACAGACACACAAGTACAACACAAACACATGCTCTAACACACACACACGCACACGCACACTTTCTTTAAGGTGAACACATGAACACACATCAGTGGCACCTGGACGATCACGTGACCGAACTCTCTGTGTGTGTGTGTGTGTCTGTCTGTCCGCAGCAGTCACAGACTGGTACCGTTAGCTAATGCTAACTAGCTTGACAGAGTTCAGTGTGGATGGACTCGAAGAGTTCTGACAGTTGAACCAGGACCTGGACCAGGACCTGGACCAGGACCTGGACTCCAATCAGGGCTACATTACCTATCAACATCCTGCCTCCTCCAACCGACACGGATCCGGGTCCGGGCAGTCTGGAGTCACGGGACCCTGACAGTTAGCCCGTTGGCTCCTCTTAGCTAACTGAACTTCACAGTCCGGGTTAGCGGGTCCTCGGACCGATCCGGGTCGGACCGGCTGAGTGCAGACCAGCGTGGTGAACACGAGTCCGGGCCTGTCGGTCGGTCCGTTAGTCCGTTAGTCCGTTGGACCGCCGACGGTCTGCTGTCAGTTAGCCGTTAGCCCGTTAGCTCCGGATCAGCCGTGTCCTTCAGAGGCCGGTCCGGTACCGGTCCGTACCGGGACTTGTCGGTTATTCTGGGTGTTTTCTGAGTCGGTCCGATAGCATGGACCCGACAGCTGCTGACACCGGACACCGGCCTCTGCGCATGCGCAAACACGGTGCACGTTCATGTTGAACCCAAACTGGGATCAGAGAGGGGAGGGGTCAACACGGGGGGGGTCAACACGGGGGGGGGTCAACACGGGGGGGGCTTCTTGGTCCAGAGGAATCGGACCGGGCTCACAGCCTGATGAACCAGAGAGGTCCAAAATGTGATGTCACCGTGATGATGTCACAGTGTGTTCCTGCTCCATCACTTTAGACTGCACTTTGGAGTCCTGTGTTTAGTTTGCCTTTTGTTTCCTCTGTTTTTTTACAAATGTTGGTTATCTGTATTAGAAAACATGTATTTTCAGAGGTGGTTTAGTGGTTTTGTGTCTGGGGGGCCTTCATGGTGTCGGGGTAGGATCCAGGTGTGAAGGAGTCAGACCAGGATCTGCTGCTACGAGCTCTGGTGAGACGGGATTCATAATTAAAGAAGAAAATGGAGCTCTGAAGGAGAAAAAAGGAAACCAGTTGTTTGGAGCTGCTTCTTTCTCTCCAGTAACAACTAAAAACCCAACAGGTCAGTGCGGACGAGAGACGCAGGACGCCAGTTCTTGATGTCCTGTAGGTCTCCTTTTTTTGGAAGGAGGGTGAGGACAGCTCTCCTGCTCAGACCGTCCCTGAGGACATCCAACAACCGGCCAGAAAACCTTGTAGAAGTCTGCAGGTAGACCGTCTATCCCAAAAGCTTCCCGCTCTGCAGCAGCTCCTGGTGGAAACCCACAGCACACCTCCGAATCTCAGCCGACTCCTGCAGCAGCTGCCCAGTGTCCCACCGCAGAGAGCGTGTCAGCTCAAGACTGAAGAAAAAGTGAGAACATACTGAAACCGTGATCTGACCAGAGCACCGAGCAGGTCAGACAGAGCTGATTTTTTCTCGTTCTCCTGCAGCTCCTCCACTTCTCTCTCCAGAGCTCTGATTGACGTGGCCACGTCCTTTGTGACATTTCCAGTGTACTGTAGGCAAAGCTGTTTGGTTTTTATCCCACCACTGTTGTAGGGAACTGTACTCACCAAAAGGATTCAAAAACGTCTTTAAAAACATTGTCGGACAGTGGAGACACGTTGAAATGCCAGTTTGCACTTTTACATTTTATGTCCTTAATAAAGATTGAGCTCTGCACCACGGAGTGATCTGAAAAACCGACCGGACTTATTGAGCAGCCTTTGAACACGCTGACATGGTGTTCAAAACGATACAGGCGGTCAAGTCTGGGCAGAGATAACCAGTTATCTCTGGAGTGGACCCAGATGTTCTGCCGCCGAGTTCTACGGAAGTGTCTCCAAACGTCACACAGTTCAAAGGTCTCCTCCAGTTTAAGCAGACAGCTCTTAGAAGCAGCGTGAGGTTCTTGATGGTTCCTGATGGTTCTTGATGGTTCCTGATGGTTCTTGATGGTTCTTGATGGTTCCTGATGGTTCCTGATGGTTCCTGTCTAACACAGGGTTTACTGTGCAGTTAAAGGCCCCGCCCACAAACAGGTACTCCTCACTGCTGCAGGTGCTGAGAGCGTTCTTTAAAACGTCCAGAAACAGCAGTCTGTCTGAGGCCACACATTTATAAAAACCACCCCCCCACTGTTACTGTTCTTATGGCTGAAGAAAGCCCCCCCACTCCATTCCCTCCTCAGTGCTGTGAGTTTCCTGAAGGAACGTTACATTTAGCTTCCTGTTCCTGATGAGACTAAACAAAAAAGCTCTCTTCGCATCAGTCTGAGCATCACTGATGTTTAAAGAGTCCAGCTTTATGTCGCACATCTTTGGAAAGAAATAATAATAAATCAAATGTATATAGCGCTTTTCATAGTACTCAAAGACTTTACATAGGTGCACACAAAAAGCAGACACACAAACAAAGACAATGTAGATAAGTGGCAAAATGTAAAGTGCTTGAACAGGAGGACACAAAAAACAGGACGGGGGGTGAATGTAGGAGGACGGTCAGGTGTCGTAGGGAATCTTGAAGAGGTGGAATTTGACTTAACTTTTAAATGGGGTGAGTGTGTCGGAGTTCTGGATGTCGAGGGGCAGAGAGTTCCTTGGCTGGGGCGGCGATGGGGAAGGCTCTGTCCCCCAAGGTGCGGTACTTGGTCTTAGTGATGGGTGGGGGGGGGTGACATCAGCAGAGCTGAGGCAGCAAGTGGGGCGGATGAGTCGGGTATGAGGGGGCGAGACTGTTCAGAGCTTTGTCGGTGATGAGGAGGACCTTGAAGTTGATGCACACAACAAATACAGGATGAACACAGTTGGGTTCGAACCTTCTGCAGCAGTTTCAGATCTCAGGGTGGCTGACTGCTGTTCTTCACAACAATCTAACTGAGTCATGGAAGAGCTGAAGGTCTGGAAACCTTCACAGCCCTCATCCCCTTCGTGTCCCCGAGAAAGGTCCTGATCCTGAAGGAAGAATAACTGCTCTGCATCTCCTCTGGCATTCTGTCCTCCTCACTGTCACTCTGCTGTTACTGTGTGTTACTGTGTGTTACTCTGCTGTGTTACTGTGTGTCACTCTGCTGTGTTACTGTGTGTTACTGTGTGTTACTGTGTGTCACTCTGCTGTGTTACTGTGTGTCACTCTGCTGTGTTACTGTGTGTGTCCTGTGTGTCACTCTGCTGTGTTACTGTGTGTTACTGTGTGTTACTCTGCTGTGTTACTGTGTGTCACTCTGCTGTGTTACTGTGTGTTACTGTGTGTTACTCTGCAGTGTTACTGTGTGTCACTCTGCTGTGTTACTGTGTGTTACTGTGTGTTACTCTGCTGTGTTACTGTGTGTCACTCTGCTGTGTTACTGTGTGTTACTGTGTGTTACTCTGCTGTGTTACTGTGTGTCACTCTGCTGTGTTACTGTGTGTTACTGTGTGTTACTCTGCTGTGTTACTGTGTGTCACTCTGCTGTGTAACTGTGTGTGTCCTGTGTGTCACTCTGCTGTGTTACTGTGTGTTACTGTGTGTGTCCTGTGTGTTACTCTGCTTTGTTACTGTGTGTCACTCTGTGTTACTGTGTGTTACTCTGTTGTGTTACTGTGTGTTACTCTGCTGTGTTACTGTGTGTCACTCTGCTGTGTTACTGTGTTACTGTGTGTCACTCTGCTGTGTAACTGTGTGTGTCCTGTGTGTCACTCTGCTGTGTAACTGTGTGTGTCCTGTGTGTCACTCTGCTTTGTTACTGTGTGTCACTCTGCTGTGTTACTGTGTGTTACTGTGTGTCACTCTGCTGTGTTACTGTGTGTCACTCTGCTGTGTTACTGTGTGTTACTGTGTGTGTCCTGTGTGTTACTCTGCTTTGTTACTGTGTGTCACTCTGCTGTGATACTGTGTGTCACTCTGTTGTGTTACTGTGTTACTCTGCTTTGTTACTGTGTGTTACTCTGCTGTGTTACTGTGTGTTACTGTGTGTCACTCTGCTGTGTTACTGTGTGTTAATCTGCTGTGTTACTGTGTGTTACTCTGCTGTGTTACTGTGTGTTAATCTGCTGTGTTACTGTGTGTTATTGTGTATCACTCTGCTGTGTTACTGTGTGTTATTGTGTATCACTCTGCTGTGTTATTGTATGTTACTCTGCTGTGTTACTGTGTGTTATTGTGTGTTACTGTGTGTGTCCTGTGTGTTACTCTGCTGTGTTACTGTGTGTGTCCTGTGTGTGTCCTGTGTGTTATTTTGTGTGTCTCTCTGACTGAGAGGAGGAGACCTGTGTTGTTGTCTTTCAGACCTCCGGGACAAGCCAGAATCAGGTGTCCTTCAGCTCCACAGCCAAAACCCTTCATGGTGTCTGCCGTTATGAGGATCATATCACTCTGAAGCTCAGTCAGGCTCCTGTGACAGACCACGTGTTTCAGTTTGGGTGACTTTCAGCCCAAAGGCTCCATTTTAATGATGTCAGAAAGCAGCACCGGACAGGAAACTCCCCCCACAGTGACTCCCTGCTCCACCTTCCTACCTCATCAGTCTCAGGGAGAGTCCTGTTTGTTTGTGACATCATCAACACAAAACAAGTTCCACAGAGAAATGTTAAATTAGAACTTTATTTGTACATAATACAAACTGTTTGGCTTCCTGCCTTCACAATAAAACACATTCCTGTTCAGACAGACTGTCCTCCTCCTCTTCCTCCTCCTCCTCTTCCTCAGACAGGTAATTATTTACAGGCACACCGTTAGAAACTGTACACCGTCAGTACAAACTACTGATCCTCATTCACTTTGTACAAACACCTCAAAAGGTTTTATTCTGAAAAACGGTTCAATACCAAACAGCTCAGCCAATCAGAGCTGAGGACCTGTTTTACCACGCCCACAAAATTAAAAAACTGTACAGATATCAGGAGGCTCAACATTCTGACCTTTGACCTCCAGGGATATATCTCATCAGTGACACAGGAGTCTAAGCCCCGCCTCCTGTCTGGATTTGAAAAAACAAAATAACTAATAATAAGAAGAAGCACCGTAAATAATCATCTTCATCATCTTCATCATCACATGCATGCAAACTCTAATCTGATCTGAGATCTAAAACTACGGGTCAAACACAGGCTCAAAAAACACACAAGGCAAAAACACAGAAGAAGATCAAAGAGCGATTTCAGAAACACAGAAGAAGAAACAGGAAGATCATCCAGAGACCAAGACCTGGTCCAGGTCTCTGAGGTGGTCCAGCAGCAGAATCCTCTGCTGACAGTAACAGTCTGCTGGTTTATTGCCTAGTGGATTCAGTCTGAGTCCATTTACAGAGAGTCCAGAAGAGTCCAGAAGAGTCCAGAGGAGTCCAATAGAGTCAAAGAGAGTCCAGAAGAGTCCAAGAGAGTCCAGAAGAGTCCAGAGGAGTCCAATAGAGTCAAAGAGAGTCCAGAAGAGTCCAGAAGAGTCAAGGAGAGTCCAAGAGAGTCAAGGAGAGTCCAGAAGAGTCCAAGAGAGTCAAGGAGAGTCCAAGAGAGTCCAGAAGAGTCCAAGAGAGTCAAGGAGAGTCCAAGAGAGTCAAAGAGAGTCCAGAGGAGTCCAATAGAGTCAAAGAGAGTCCAGAAGAGTCCAGAGGAGTCCAATAGAGTCAAAGAGAGTCCAGAAGAGTCCAGAAGAGTCCAAGAGAGTCCAGAAGAGTCCAAGAGACTCCAGAAGAGTCCAGAAGAGTCCAAGAGAGTCAAGGAGAGTCCAGAAGAGTCCAAGAGAGTCAAGGAGAGTCCAAGAGAGTCCAGAAGAGTCCAAGAGAATCCAGAAGAGTCCAAGAGAGTCAAGGAGAGTCCAAGAGAGTCCAGAAGAGTCCTAGAGAGTCCAGAAGAGTCCAGAAGTGTCCAAGAGAGTCAAGGAGAGTCCAAGAGAGTCCAGAAGACTCCAGAGGAGTCCAGGATAGTCTAGGACATTCACACAGAGGAAACTCGGCAACAGTTCAAACAAACTGACCATCTACAGGTTGAATCCAAACCAGATCAGACCAGGTTCAACTGTTCCTTCAGTTCATTAAGGTTTCCCTCCAATGCTGATGATGTCATATTGACGTCACATCCTGTGACCCACTGATCACCATCACGTCCCCAGTCCGATGATGATCATTTCCTGCTGCAGCTTCACATTAAAATCATTTCGCTGGCTTTTATTATGAAGGGGTCACAGGAAATGTGATGTATTTTAAAATTAGCTGCTGATTCTGACTACACACACATGCTCAGGTAACTGCTCTCTCACTGCGTCCTGAGCAGCATTAGTGGTGCCACTTGGTTCATTTCACATCGTTATGACTGCTGATGAATTCTGGGTATTTGGATTCAGCCTGTAAGATCAGCTGATCAGAGTGCAGGTGATGTTTTTAAGCATAAAGCATGTGGGTGTTAGCTGTTAGCCGTTAGCCGTGGTTCAGTGATATTACAGTTCAAACTCACAGAGCTCCGGGTCGCCTGAGGATAGACCTCAGACGTTCCAATCCCATGTTAGGTGTTTGGCGTTGGAGTGTAGTGTTATGCTAGCTGGTGTTGTAATACAGCATACTGTTATGCTAGCTGTGAGGGGTATAGGTACAAGATGCAGGATTTGTTGTTTCAATAAAAGTTAACATTAAAATGAATCTATGTTCCCATGATGCACCGGGGCACATGCTTAATAAGGCTGCTGTCAGAACAGACAGACAGTGCCATCTAGCTGCAAGTGTGAAGGCACAGCTGGGATAAATAGGTATAAATAGGACAACATGTACACACAATAACTTAGTGACTACCTAACACACACACACACACACACACAGACACACACAGTTAGCTCCTCAGATTTCAGATTGTTTCAATTGTTTACTTTGTTCAGCAGGTTCGACTTTAAACTTTCAATCTGATTCCAGTTTCTTGTTGTCTTCCCGTTTGTTTGTTTTTAATCAGTGTAGACAAACAGGAGCTCGATGTGACGTCAGTCAAACTTCCTGTTGTTCACGGTAGATCTGATTCTGGTATGTCCGTCTGGGGATCAGAGAACAAGACCTGGACCAGATGAATCCAAACCTTGGACCTAAATCCTAACGCCCAGTTGATCCAGACCATCAGGTCCAAACGGTGGCCCCTGATCCAAAATCAACCAACCCAAATAAGAAGTCTAAATCTGATCCAGAAGGAACTCAAGGAGGGACTGTCACTCAGAGCCGACCTGAACCAGGACCGATAAACCCAGTTCATAGGAAATCTAATGGTTCCTGTCCAGCGTGACCTCACACTGCAGTGTCCATAGCAACAGACATCACTAAGCTGCACTCTTTTATCTACACTAAATGCTGATTGGCTGATAAATGAAGCCCAGGGGACTCAACCTGAAACTGAGGAAGACTGAAGGGACCAAGAACCAGTGCAGGATGGGTCCCGGTCCTGGTCCTGAGGATGTCAGCGATCGAGTCTACCTGAGGGGCTAAAAA
Organism: Remorina albescens; assembly: GCA_034769265.1. Classification (NCBI taxonomy): domain Eukaryota; kingdom Metazoa; phylum Chordata; class Actinopteri; order Carangiformes; family Echeneidae; genus Remorina; species Remorina albescens. Next base: position 432,665 of record CM068482.1, on the reverse strand, counting down.
GTTAGCTTCAGCTTCTGTTGCTAAGAGACCATCAGAACCTGGAATCAGACTGACACAGACCTGGTTCTGTTATTGCTCCAGTTGATCCTCCGTCTCAGACCTGAAGACCACAACGCTGGTTCAGGAAGGCAAAGATACTGTCCATAAAAAACATCCAGCAGATCAATAATCAATTATCAATTTACCTGATCAGTAAAAACTATTACACTTGTGCTTTTTGACTCAGCAGACAGACAACAGGGAACTCTGGGAAATGTAGTGCAAGGCAGCAGGAGATGACATTCCCTGATCTGGTTGGTTAGATTGTCACAGACTGGAGTCGGATCAGGATCCGGACTCTACAGGACTGAAGGGGCCTAAAGACCTGGTCCTGAGTCTGACCACAAAAACCTTATATATCACCCCCTCCACCCCCAACACACACACACACACACACACACACACACATCCAGTGGTTTCAGTCTCTCAGAGGGAACTTCCTCTTCCTCAGCGGGGTCAGAGGTCATCAGAGGTCGGTGACCTTGTTCTCCACCAGGGCGGCGACCTGCTGCAGCCGATAGGCCAACTGCATCTTCTGACCTGACGGGTCCTCCTCCAGAGACAGGATGATCTGACAGACAGGCAAGGAGAGGGATAAAAGAGGTGTGGCTGTGCTTGTGTGTCTGTTGTATATGTTGTCTCTCTGTGTTGTGTGTCTCTGTTCTGTGTTACCTGGTCGTAGTATTTGTTGATGTATTTGTAAAGTTCATGAAGAGCAACAAGACTGTTCATCTCTGAGGCGAAGCTCTGAAACAGAGAGAGACATCACTGAGAGAGAGACAGACAGGTGGAGAGACAGACAGACGGACAGGTGGAGAGACAGACAGACAGGTGGAGAGACAGACAGACAGGTGGAAAGACAGACAGACAGACAGGTGGAGAGACAGACAGACAGGTATAGAGACAGACAGACAGGTACAGAGACAGACAGACAGGTGGAGAGACAGACAGAAAGGTATAGAGACAGACAGACAGGTGGAAAGACAGACAGACAGACAGGTGGAGAGACAGACAGACAGGTATAGAGACAGACAGACAGGTACAGAGACAGACAGACAGGTGGAGAGACAGACAGACAGGTATAGAGACAGACAGACAGGTATAAGGACAGACAGACAGACAGACGGGTATAGAGACAGACAGACAGACAGACAGGTATAGAGACAGACAGACAGGTATAAGGACAGACAGACAGACAGACGGGTATAGAGACAGACAGACAGACAGGTATAGAGACAGACAGACAGACAGGTATAAGGACAGACAGACAGACAGACAGGTATAGAGACAGACAGACAGGTATAAGGACAGACAGACAGACAGACAGGTATAAGGACAGACAGACAGGTATAGAGACAGACAGACAGGTATAAGGACAGACAGACAGGTATAGAGACAGACAGACAGACAGACAGGTATAGAGACAGACAGACAGGTATAAGGACAGACAGACAGGTATAGAGACAGACAGACAGGTATAAGGACAGACAGACAGACGGGTATAGAGACAGACAGACAGACAGGTATAGAGACAGACAGACAGGTAAAGAGACGGACAGACAGGTATAGATTGCGGCTCAGACTCACTGACCCCAGAAAGTTCGGTCAGAGTTGAGTTCATCTCCTGATAGCAGCCTGAAGCAGCACTGTGGATATCACTGTAATACCTGGAACACACACACACAGCTCCTTACATGGTGTGAGCATAGAGAGGATATCTCCATGGCAACTGTACACAGTTGGTTTGTGTTTCCATGGTAACTGTACAGTGTCTAACCTCTCCACCAGCTGTTTGTATCGAGGAATCTCTCTGGCGTACAGCAGCTTGTTGACAGGAGAGTCCTGATTGGACAGAAATACATCATGTGGTTAACAGACAGACAGGCAGACAGACAGGAAGACAGATGGACAGACAGACAGACAGGAGAACAGTCAGCAAGACAGACAGACAGTTATACAGACAGACAGGCAGACAGACAGACAGGAGAACAGTCAGCAAGACAGACAGGCAGACAGACAGACAGGCGAACAGTCAGCAAGACAGACAGACAGGCAGACAGACAGGAGAACAGTCAGCAAGACAGACAGGCAGACAGACAGACAGGCGAACAGTCAGCAAGACAGACAGACAGGCAGACAGACAGGAGAACAGTCAGCAAGACAGACAGACAGTTATACAGACAGACAGGCAGGCAGACAGACAGACACACAGACAGACAGACAGTCAGGAAGGCAGACAGACAGACAGGCAGACAGACAGACAGACAGGAGAACAGTCAGCAAGACAGACAGACAGGAAGACAGACGGACAGACAGGAGAACAGTCAGCAAGACAGACAGACAGTTATGCAGACAGACAGGCAGACAGACGGACAGACAGACAGACAGGAGAACAGTCAGCAAGACAGACAGACAGGCAGACAGTCAGTCAGGCAGACAGACAGACACACAGACAGACAGACAGTCAGGAAGGCAGACAGACAGGCAGACAGGCAGGCAGACAGACAGACACACAGACAGACAGGCAGACAGACAGGCAGACAGACAGACAGTCAGGAAGGCAGACAGACAGACAGGCAGACAGACAGGCAGGTCGTACCCGCCCCACTTTGTGCTCTGACGTGGTGCAGGAGTCGATGAAGGTCTGAGCGATGACTGACAGAATGGCGTCGATGCTGTCGGTCACCTGCACGTCCAGAACAAACTGAGGATTCTTCAGGATGTTCACCCAGAATCTGAGAGGGAGGCTGGAGACAGACAGACGGACAGGTCAGACAGACAGACAGCTGGCCGGTGTGTCCAGCGAACAGGTGTGTTTTACCTGTTGGTCTTCCAGATGTGGACTGTCTCTGGGTCGTCAATGCCGTGTTTCTCCGCCATGTCATCCAAGAAATCGAAGAAGAATCTGACGGCGATGGGAGGAGGACGCTTCGTACTGAGGATTGACACGAAGACATCGTCCACAAACTTCTGCAACGTCCCCTGAAGACAGACAGGAAAAGGTATGACAGAAACAGGCCAGTAGAAAGAGAGACAGGTAGAGGGAGGCAGAGTTACCTTCATGGACAGCAGCCTGGTCAGGTAAATCTCAGGTATGGCCTTGGCTCTCTCTCTCTCCCTCATGCTGCTCTTCCTGTGTTTGGGTATTTCAGGATCTTCGCTGCTCTTCACCAGGTGCCACAGACGTAGGCCCTCCTCCTCCTCGCCCTCCAGCATCGGTGTTTCTATGGCAACCACAAACAGAACCTGTTAGAGAACCTGAAGACCAGGAAATCTTCAGCACAAAGACACAGAGAACCAGCAGCTCCGTTGACTATGTGTAAGCTGGACGGGTCTTTATGTGTTATGTGGATTCAGGGTTCTATGTGGTTCTGTTTGTGCCGGGTCTGGTTCTGGGACTCTCACTCTCTCCAGTCTGGAAGACCTGGTTGACTCCAAGTCCACCTGAGGACTGAGACCGAGGGATCAGCGCCACCGTCGCACCGTCTGGAACCTGAAGAACCGACAGGAGACGTGAGAACCTCAAAGAACCAGGAAGTGGAGACACGCTGTGATTGGTCAGCCGTCGTTACCTTGTAGTGTTGCAGGGTGTTGATTCGTTTCCAGCGACCCTGAACCACGGCTGTGACATCGTCATCCGACAAGGTCAGGTGACCCGCCTGGCCTGAACGCCACTCTGTCATTAAACACAGACAGTCAGTATGAGCTGTCGATCAAACAGATGAAGTCAAGGAGACAGGTGAGACAGGTGAGACAGGTGAGACAGGTGTATACCCAGGTCCAAGCTGTCAGCTGCTGGTCTTTGAGAGTATGGCGCTCCCCTGTAGACCTGATCCAGGATCTTATCCTTGACCTACAGACAGGGCGACAGGCAGGTGAGGGAAAGACAGGTGATAGCAAGACAGGTGGTAATCAGACAGACAGCTACCTGTGTGATTGTGTCGGTGTCGAGGACCTTAACAGGACACGGCTGGACCTCCACCCCGTTCTTCACCAAGACCGTCAGACTCTGGGACAGAGACAGACAGGTAGAGAAGTTAAGAGGATCCATGTGCTCTCCCTCCTCCTGTCTGATCCAGGTGGGTATGAATAGATGTATGGACAGGTGAGACAGGTTGCTATGGTTACCATAGCGCAGTAGTCCACGTCCTCTCGCAGCAGGTGACTGTCGTTCAGCGTCCGTTTGGCTTTTCCTGTCACAGCGTCCACCGGCCCTTTGTCCACCTGGTACTTTATGGCTCTGTAGAGCATGTAGAGAGGCTCCCCCGCCACCTCCTGACAGACAGACAGGCACACAGGCAGACAGGTAGACAGACAGGCAAGGGGAGCTGAGCATTGGGAGAGACAGACAGGTCACAAACACACAGACATACCTTAAGAAAGGAGTACAGACAGATTGACATCCAGTTGGTCAGCATCTTCTCTACAACCGTCTCCGTCCTGAAACACAGACAGACGGGCAGAGAGAAAGACAGACAGTCAGACGGGCAGGGAGACAGACAGACAGTCAGACAGAGAGACGGGCAGAGATACAGACAGACAGTCAGACGGGCAGAGAGACAGTCAGTCAGTCAGACAGAGAGACGGGAAGAGAGACAGACAGACAGTCAGATGGGCAGAGAGACAGTCAGTCAGTCAGACAGACAGATGGGCAGAGACACAGTCAGTCAGACGGGCTGAGAGACAGACAGAGAGTCAGACGGGCAGAGAGAGAGACAGTCAGTCAGTCAGACAGACAGACGGGCAGAGAGACAGACAGACAGGCAGACGGGCAGAGAGACAGTCAGTCAGTCAGACAGACAGACAGACGGGCAGAGAGACAGACAGACAGTCAGACGGACAGACAGACAGACAGACATGCAGACAGACAGACGGGCAGAGAGACAGTCAGTCTGTCAGACAGACAGACGGGCAGAGAGACAGACAGTCAGTCAGACAGACAGACAGACGGGCAGAGAGACAGACAGACAGACATGCAGACAGACAGACGGGCAGAGAGACAGACAGACAGTCAGACGGACAGACAGACAGACAGACGGGCAGAGAGACAGTCAGTCTGTCAGACAGACAGACGGGCAGAGAGACAGACAGTCAGTCAGACAGACAGACAGACAGACAGACAGACAGACAGACAGACGGGCAGAGAGACAGACAGACAGACATGCAGACAGACAGACAGACAGACAGACGGGCAGACAGACAGACAGACAGACAGACAGACGGGCAGAGAGACAGACAGACAGTCAGACGGGCAGGGAGACAGACAGACAGTCAGACAGAGAGACGGGCAGACGGGCAGAGAGACAGACAGACAGTCAGACGGACAGACAGACAGACAGACGGGCAGAGAGACAGTCAGTCAGTCAGACAGAGAGACAGGCAGACAGACAGACAGACAGGCAGACGGGCAGAGAGACAGACAGACAGTCAGACGGACAGACAGACGGGCAGAGAGACAGACAGTCAGTCAGACAGACAGACAGACGGGCAGAGAGACAGACAGACAGTAATGCAGACAGACAGACAGACAGACAGACGGGCAGAGAGACAGACAGACATGCAGACAGACAGACGGGCAGAGAGACAGTCAGTCTGTCAGACAGACAGACGGGCAGAGAGACAGACAGTCAGTCAGACAGACAGACAGACAGACAGACGGGCAGAGAGACAGACAGACAGACATGCAGACAGACAGACAGACGGGCAGAGAGACAGACAGACAGACATGCAGACAGACAGACAGACAGTCAGTCAGACAGACAGACAGACGGGCAGAGAGACAGACAGACAGACATGCAGACAGACATATAGACAGACAGACGGGCAGAGAGACAGACAGACAGTAAGACGGACAGACAGACAGACAGACGGGCAGAGAGACAGTCAGTCTGTCAGACAGACAGACGGGCAGAGAGACAGACAGACAGTAAGACGGACAGACAGACAGACAGACGGGCAGAGAGACAGTCAGTCAGTCAGACAGAGAGACGGGCAGAGAGACAGACAGACAGACAGACGGGCAGAGAGACAGTCAGTCTGTCAGACAGACAGACGGGCAGAGAGACAGACATATAGACAGACAGGCAGAGAGACAGTCAGTCTGTCAGACAGACAGATGGGCAGAGAGACAGTCAGTCAGTCAGACAGAGAGACATGCAGACAGACAGACAGACAGGCAGGCGGACAGACAGACAGACAGACGGGCAGAGAGACAGTCAGTCTGTCAGACAGAGAGACATGCAGACAGACAGACAGACAGACAGACGGGCAGAGAGACAGTCAGTCTGTCAGACAGAGAGACGGGCAGAGAGACAGACAGACAGACAGACGGGCAGAGAGACAGTCAGTCTGTCAGACAGACAGACGGGCAGAGAGACAGACATATAGACAGACAGGCAGAGAGACAGTCAGTCTGTCAGACAGACAGATGGGCAGAGAGACAGTCAGTCAGTCAGACAGAGAGACATGCAGACAGACAGACAGACAGGGAGGCGGACAGACAGACAGACAGACGGGCAGAGAGACAGTCAGTCTGTCAGACAGACAGACATGCAGACAGACAGATAGACAGACAGACGGGCAGAGAGACAGACAGACAGTAAGACGGACAGACAGACAGACAGACGGGCAGAGAGACAGTCAGTCTGTCAGACAGACAGACGGGCAGAGAGACAGACAGACAGTAAGACGGACAGACAGACAGACAGACGGGCAGAGAGACAGTCAGTCAGTCAGACAGAGAGACGGGCAGAGAGACAGACAGACAGACAGACGGGCAGAGAGACAGTCAGTCTGTCAGACAGACAGACGGGCAGAGAGACAGACATATAGACAGACAGGCAGAGAGACAGTCAGTCTGTCAGACAGACAGATGGGCAGAGAGACAGTCAGTCAGTCAGACAGAGAGACATGCAGACAGACAGACAGACAGGCAGGCGGACAGACAGACAGACAGACGGGCAGAGAGACAGTCAGTCTGTCAGACAGAGAGACATGCAGACAGACAGACAGACAGACAGACGGGCAGAGAGACAGACAGACAGACATGCAGACAGACAGACAGACAGACAGACGGGCAGACAGACATGCAGACAGACAGACAGACAGGCAGACGGGCAGAGAGACAGGTCTGGTCCAGTCAGGAAGATGAGTTTGTGTCAAAATGAGGTTGTCTGAACTTGACTGTTGCCGACGGCGGCCCGATGACGGTGTGTTTGTTGACGTACCGGCGCAGCATGAGTTTGGGGTTCTTGGCGACGTACTGCTGGACCAGGTCCTGCAGCAGAGTCTTCATGACCTCGGTGAAGTACTCCAGCTTGTCGTGCAGAGCCATGGTGAGCAGACTGGCCACGGAGCCCCGGTCCCTCTGAGAGAAGCTCTGCTGGGCCTCCAGGGTGTGGATGAACTGAGGACACACAAACACGCGTCAGTTTCGGGTCCTGGTCTCCGAGGCCGGACCGGGTCCCGTTAGTGTCCCCACCCTGGTGAGGAAGAGCCTGTTGTTGAGCAGGTTGTTGAGCTGCTGGAGTCCCTGCTCCACCGTCGGCCTCCTGGACTCCGGCAGGTCCAGCTGACGGCTCAGGAGCGCCGTCTGCTGGCCGGGAAAAAACACTCGCTCCGCATACGTCCTGTAGTCCAGCAGGGGGAGTCCTGGTCCCCCAACGTCACTGCTCAGGTCCATCATCTCCGTCATCAGGTCTGCAACCAGAGGACACCATCACCAGCTCACTTTGTTTGGCTGCAGTGTGTTAGTGTAGCTGCAGTATGTTTGTGTAGCTGCAGTGTTAGTGTAGCTGCAGTGTTTGTTTGGCTGCAGTGTGTTTGTGTAGCTGCAGTGTGTTAGTGTAGCTGCAGTGTTTGTGTAGCTGCAGTGTGTTAGTGTAGCTGCAGTATGTTTGTGTAGCTGCAGTGTGTTAGTGTAGCTGCAGTGTGTTAGTGTAGCTGCAGTGTTTGTGTAGCTGCAGTGTGTTAGTGTAGCTGCAGTGTTTGTTTGGCTGCAGTGTGTTAGTGTAGCTGCAGTGTTTGTGTAGCTGCAGTGTGTTAGTGTAGCTGCAGTGTTTGTGTAGCTGCAGTGTGTTAGTGTAGCTGCAGTGTTTGTTTGGCTGCAGTGTGTTAGTGTAGCTGCAGTGTTTGTTTGGCTGCAGTGTGTTAGTGTAGCTGCAGTGTGTTAGTGTAGCTGCAGTGTGTTTGTGTAGCTGCAGTGTGTTTGTGTAGCTGCAGTGTGTTTGTGTAGCTGCAGTATGTTAGTGTAGCTGCAGTGTGTTAGTGTAGCTGCAGTATGTTTGTGTAGCTGCAGTGTGTTTGTGTAGCTGCAGTGTTTGTGTAGCTGCAGTGTGTTAGTGTAGCTGCAGTGTGTTTGTGTAGCTGCAGTGTTTGTGTAGCTGCAGTGTGTTTGTGTAGCTGCAGTGTGTTTGTGTAGCTGCAGTGTGTTAGTGTAGCTGCAGTGTGTTTGTGTAGCTGCAGTGTGTTTGTGTAGCTGCAGTGTGTTAGTGTAGCTGCAGTATGTTAGTGTAGCTGCAGTGTGTTAGTGTAGCTGCAGTATGTTTGTGTAGCTGCAGTGTGTTTGTGTAGCTGCAGTGTTTGTGTAGCTGCAGTGTGTTAGTGTAGCTGCAGTGTGTTAGTGTAGCTGCAGTGTGTTTGTGTAGCTGCAGTGTGTTTGTGTAGCTGCAGTGTTTGTGTAGCTGCAGTGTGTTAGTGTAGCTGCAGTGTGTTTGTGTAGCTGCAGTGTTTGTGTAGCTGCAGTGTGTTTGTGTAGCTGCAGTGTGTTTGTGTAGCTGCAGTGTGTTAGTGTAGCTGCAGTGTGTTTGTGTAGCTGCAGTGTGTTTGTGTAGCTGCAGTGTGTTAGTGTAGCTGCAGTATGTTAGTGTAGCTGCAGTGTGTTAGTGTAGCTGCAGTATGTTTGTGTAGCTGCAGTGTGTTTGTGTAGCTGCAGTGTTTGTGTAGCTGCAGTGTGTTAGTGTAGCTGCAGTGTGTTAGTGTAGCTGCAGTGTGTTTGTGTAGCTGCAGTGTGTTTGTGTACCTGTGAACTCTTTACGACACTGGTCTCCCACGTTGATCTCCAGAGTTTCTAACTGCAGCAAAACTTTCTTATAGTCTCTGAGAGCCTGTTTACTCTTCCTCCTACACACAGACACACACACACAGGCAGACAGACACACACACACACACAGACAGACACACACACACACAGGCAGACAGACACACACACACACACAGACAGACACACACACACACAGGCAGACAGACACACACACACACACAGACAGACACACACACACACACAGGCAGACAGACACACACACACACACACACAGACACACACACACAGACACAGACACACACACACACACACACACACACACAGACACAGACACACACACACACACACACAGACACACACACACAGACACAGACACACACAGACACACACACACACACAGACACAGACACAGACACACACACACACACAGACACAGACACACACACACACACACACACACACACAGACACACACACACACACACACATATATTTACTTGTAAATCCTTCTTTTATTATAGTTATTTCTTAAGTAAGACAGACAGGTGGAGACAGACAGACAGGTGGAGCAGGACAGACAGGAACTCACCTGTACATCAGGATGACCACCAACACTGACAGGATGATGACGGCTGTCCCCGCCCCCAAACCGATCTGAGCGGCCAATGGAACGGGAGACAGCAGAGAGTCACTGTCGTACTGAACCAATCCCAGGTCCACCTTCAGATTTCCCATGAACACCTGGGAGAGGAGGGGCGGGGCTTTGAAAGTTCTGTGACCTGAACACACTCTGAAATACTTCCTGTCTGTGTGTGTCTGTTGTTACCAGCAGACTGGGCAGGTCTCTGTTGTGGTCTTCACTCATTGGTTGGCTCTCTGGAGGTTCACAGTACAGGTGAGTGCTGTCCAGAGTCTTCACCTCACACTCCTGGTCCCCGAGACGAGCAGTCACTTCCTGTCTGGACATGGCCCTGGTCAAGTCCAGACCCTGAGGGATCAGGACAAGGAAATGAGGACCAGGTCTCTGAGGGGACAGAGGGGGACAGAGGGGGACAGAGAGAGGACAGAGGGGGGAGAGAGAGGACAGAGGGGGGAGAAAGGAGGACAGAGGGGGGAGAGAGAGGACAGAGGGGGGACAGAGGATGACAGAGGGGGGACAGGGGGGGGAGAGAGGAGGACAGAGGGGGGAGAGAGAGGACAGAGGGGGGAGAAAGGAGGACAGAGGAGGACAGAGGGGGACAGAGGGGGGAGAGAGGGGGACAGAGGAGGACAGAGGGGGGACAGAGGGGGGACAGAGGGGGACAGAGGAGGACAGAGGGGGGAGAGAGGATGACAGAGGGGGGACAGAGGGGGACAGAGGGAGGACAGAGGGGGGACAGAGAGAGGACAGAGGGGGACAGAGGGGGGACAGAGAGAGGACAGAGGAGGACAGAGGGGGACAGAGGGGGGACAGAGAGAGGACAGAGGGGGGACAGAGGAGGACAGAGGAGGACAGAGGGGGGACAGAGAGAGGACAGAGGGGGGACAGAGGGGGTACAGAGGGGGACAGAGGAGGACAGAGGGGGGACAGAGAGAGGACAGAGGGGGGACAGAGAGAGGACAGAGGGGGACAGAGGGGGGAGAGAGGAGGACAGAGGGGGGAGAAAGGAGGACAGAGCGGGACAGAGAGAGGACAGAGGGGGGAGAGAGGATGACAGAGGGGGGACAGAGAGAGGACAGAGGGGGGACAGAGGGGGGACAGAGGAGGACAGAGGGGGGACAGAGGGGGACAGAGGAGGACAGAGGGGGACAGAGGGGGGAGAGAGGAGGACAGAGGGGGGAGAAAGGAGGACAGAGCGGGACAGAGAGAGGACAGAGGGGGGAGAGAGGATGACAGAGGGGGGACAGAGAGAGGACAGAGGGGGGACAGAGGGGGGACAGAGGAGGACAGAGGGGGGACAGAGGGGGACAGAGGAGGACAGAGGGGGACAGAGGGGGGAGAGAGGAGGACAGAGGGGGGAGAAAGGAGGACAGAGGAGGACAGAGGGGGACAGAGGGGGGAGAGAGGGGGACAGAGGAGGACAGAGGGGGGACAGAGGGGGGACAGAGGGGGACAGAGGAGGACAGAGGGGGGAGAGAGGATGACAGAGGGGGGACAGAGGGGGACAGAGGGGGGACAGAGGGGGACAGAGGAGGACAGAGGGGGGACAGAGGGGGGACAGAGGGGGACAGAGGGAGGACAGAGGGGGACAGAGGGGGGAGAGAGGGGGACAGAGGAGGACAGAGGGGGGAGAGAGGGGGGACAGAGGGGGACAGAGGAGGACAGAGGGGGGACAGAGGGGGGACAGAGGGGGACAGAGGAGGACAGAGGGGGGAGAGAGGATGACAGAGGGGGGACAGAGGGGGACAGAGGGAGGACAGAGGGGGACAGAGGAGGACAGAGGGGGGACAGAGGGGGGACAGAGGGGGACAGAGGGAGGACAGAGGGGGACAGAGGGGGGAGAGAGGGGGACAGAGGAGGACAGAGGGGGGAGAGAGGGGGGACAGAGGGGGACAGAGGAGGACAGAGGGGGGACAGAGGGGGACAGAGGAGGACAGAGGGGGGACAGAGAGAGGACAGAGGGGGACAGAGGGGGGACAGAGAGAGGACAGAGGAGGACAGAGGGGGACAGAGGGGGGACAGAGAGAGGACAGAGGGGGGACAGAGGAGGACAGAGGAGGACAGAGGGGGGACAGAGAGAGGACAGAGGGGGGACAGAGGGGGTACAGAGGGGGACAGAGGAGGACAGAGGGGGGACAGAGAGAGGACAGAGGGGGGACAGAGAGAGGACAGAGGGGGACAGAGGGGGGAGAGAGGAGGACAGAGGGGGGAGAAAGGAGGACAGAGCGGGACAGAGAGAGGACAGAGGGGGGAGAGAGGATGACAGAGGGGGGACAGAGAGAGGACAGAGGGGGGACAGAGGGGGACAGAGGAGGACAGAGGGGGGACAGAGAGAGGACAGAGGGGGGACAGAGAGAGGACAGAGGAGGACAGAGGGGGACAGAGGGGGGACAGAGATAGGACAGAGGGGGGACAGAGGAGGACAGAGGAGGACAGAGGGGGGACAGAGACAGGACAGAGGGGGGACAGAGGGGGGACAGAGGGGGACAGAGGAGGACAGAGGGGGGACAGAGAGAGGACAGAGGGGGGACAGAGAGAGGACAGAGGGGGGAGAAAGGAGGACAGAGCGGGACAGAGAGAGGACAGAGGGGGGAGAGAGGATGACAGAGGGGGGACAGAGAGAGGACAGAGGGGGGACAGAGAGAGGACAGAGGGGGGACAGAGGGGGGACAGAGGAGGACAGAGGGGGGACAGAGGGGGACAGAGGAGGACAGAGGGGGACAGAGGGGGGAGAGAGGAGGACAGAGGGGGGAGAAAGGAGGACAGAGGAGGACAGAGGGGGACAGAGGGGGGAGAGAGGGGGACAGAGGAGGACAGAGGGGGGACAGAGGGGGGACAGAGGGGGACAGAGGAGGACAGAGGGGGGAGAGAGGATGACAGAGGGGGGACAGAGGGGGACAGAGGGAGGACAGAGGGGGACAGAGGGAGGACAGAGGGGGACAGAGGGGGGAGAGAGGGGGGAGAGAGGGGGGACAGAGGGGGACAGAGGAGGACAGAGGGGGGACAGAGGGGGACAGAGGAGGACAGAGGGGGACAGAGGGGGGAGAGAGGATGACAGAGGGGGGACAGAGAGAGGACAGAGGGGGGACAGAGGGGGACAGAGGAGGACAGAGGGGGACAGAGGGGGGAGAGAGGAGGACAGAGGGGGGAGAAAGGAGGACAGAGGAGGACAGAGGGGGACAGAGGGGGGAGAGAGGGGGACAGAGGAGGACAGAGGGGGGACAGAGGGGGGACAGAGGAGGACAGAGGGGGGAGAGAGGGGGACAGAGGGGGGACAGAGGAGGACAGAGGGGGACAGAGGGGGACAGAGGAGGACAGAGGGGGACAGAGGGGGACACTGGCTCTCACCTCCACAGCGATCACTCCTCCTGGTTTGAAACGATACGGAGAATCTGGAGCTTCTCGGTTCAGAGGGAAGAACTCTGGGTTCGGATAATAAAGGAAGCTTTTCCCCTGAGAGACAGACAGGTAGATAAGAGACAGAGACAGATTCACCAGCTGATCAGCTGATCAATCAGCTGTGACTGATAGACAGGTACCTTGATGCTCTCGTAGTGGACTCTGACATTGTCCAACTGAAACCAGACACTTTTTACTTTGACCTCTGGGGTCACTCTGGGAGTAAGACAAGTCATCTGAGAGGACGACAGGACAGAGCAGCGTTCCGACACCTGAGAGACAGACAGGTTTAATCACTGAAGGACAGGTACGGACGGACTTGTCTCTGATTGGTTGGTTTGTCTCACTGTTGTCAAGCTGTTGTTGAAGACGAGCTGTTGCTTGGCTGTGAGGAGAGCCAATCGCCTCCTCCGTTTCACCCTCTGACCCTCCAGTGGCTCCACCCACACAGATATGATTGGCTGCTGCACCACATCCAGGTTCCTGCCTGTCACCACGATGACACGCCCCCCTCTGCAGAAAGGAAGTCAGCACCTTATTAGGATGTCAGGTGAGTCAGAGGTTACCTGAGTGTGAGTGGTTCTTACTCATAGAAGCTCTCAGAGGGCGTGGCGTCCGTGATGACAGGGTCGTCATGGTAACAGAAGGTAACGTTGGGAATGATCCGCTCCGCTTTACCAAACAAAACCCGAACTGGGACTCCACCGGTCCGAGTACTGGGTCCAGTCTGACACACCAACTGGGTGTCACTGACCTCGTCCACACTGAGACGGAGGACAGGAGACAAGGACAGGAGACAAGGTGAGGAGACGAGGAGAGGAGACGAGGAGAGGAGACAAGGAGAGGAGACAAGGACAGGAGACAAGGAGAGGAGACGAGGAGAGGAGACAAGGAGAGGAGACAAGGACAGGAGACAAGGACAGGAGACAAGGTGAGGAGACAAGGACAGGAGACAAGGACAGGAGACAAGGTGAGGAGACGAGGAGAGGAGACGAGGAGAGGAGACAAGGAGAGGAGACAAGGACAGGAGACAAGGTGAGGAGACAAGGACAGGAGACAAGGACAGGAGACAAGGTGAGGAGACGAGGAGAGGAGACGAGGACAGGAGACAAGGAGGGGAGACAAGGACAGGAGACAATGTGAGGAGACAAGGACAGGAGACAAGGTGAGGAGACAAGGAGAGGAGATGAGGACAGGAGACAAGGAGAGGAGACAAGGTGAGGAGACGAGGTGAGGAGACAAGGAGAGGAGACAAGGTGAGGAGACAAGGACAGGAGACAAGGGGAGGAGACAAGGAGAGGAGACGAGGAGAGGAGACAAGGACAGGAGACAAGGTGAGGAGACAAGGTGAGGAGACAAGGACAGGAGACAAGGTGAGGAGACAAGGACAGGAGACAAGGAGAGTTGACAAGGTGAGGAGACAAGGAGAGGAGATGAGGACAGGAGACAAGGTGAGGAGACAAGGACAGGAGACAATGTGAGGAGACAAGGACAGGAGACAAGGGGAGTTGACAAGGTGAGGAGACAAGGAGAGGAGACAAGGAGGGGAGACAAGGTGAGGAGACGAGGTGAGGAGACAAGGACAGGAGACAAGGTGAGGAGATGAGGAGAGGAGACAAGGAGAGGAGACAAGGACAGGAAACAAGGTGAGGAGACAAGGAGAGGAGACGAGGACAGGAGACAAGGAGAGGAGACAAGGACAGGAGACAAGGACAGGAGACAAGGAGAGGAGACAAGGTGAGGAGACAAGGACAGGAGACAAGGTGAGGAGACGAGGAGAGGAGACGAGGAGAGGAGACAAGGTGAGGAGACAAGGAGAGGAGATGAGGACAGGAGACAAGGACAGGAGACAAGGTGAGGAGACAAGGAGAGGAGATGAGGACAGGAGACAAGGACAGGAGACAAGGTGAGGAGACAAGGTGAGGAGACAAGGACAGGAGACAAGGAGAGGAGACAAGGACAGGAGACAAGGAGGGGAGACAAGGAGAGGAGACAAGGACAGGAGACAAGGAGGGGAGACAAGGAGAGGAGACGAGGTGAGGAGACAAGGACAGGAGACAAGGTGAGGAGACAAGGTGAGGAGACAAGGTGAGGAGACAAGGTGAGGGGACAAGGACAGGAGACAAGGACAGGAGACAAGGAGAGTTGACAAGGTGAGGAGACAAGGAGAGGAGACAAGGAGGGGAGACAAGGTGAGGAGACGAGGTGAGGAGACAAGGACAGGAGACAAGGAGAGGAGATGAGGAGAGGAGACAAGGAGAGGAGACAAGGACAGGAGACAAGGAGGGGAGACAAGGTGAGGAGATGAGGACAGGAGACAAGGTGAGGAGACAAGGACAGGAGACAATGTGAGGAGACAAGGACAGGAGACAAGGAGAGTTGACAAGGTGAGGAGACAAGGAGAGGAGACAAGGAGGGGAGACAAGGTGAGGAGACGAGGTGAGGAGACAAGGACAGGAGACAAGGAGAGGAGATGAGGAGAGGAGACAAGGAGAGGAGACAAGGACAGGAAACAAGGTGAGGAGACAAGGAGAGGAGACGAGGACAGGAGACAAGGAGAGGAGACAAGGACAGGAGACAAGGACAGGAGACAAGGAGAGGAGACAAGGTGAGGAGACAAGGTGAGGAGACAAGGACAGGAGACAAGGACAGGAGACAAGGTGAGGAGACGAGGAGAGGAGACAAGGAGAGGAGACAAGGTGAGGAGACAAGGAGAGGAGATGAGGACAGGAGACAAGGACAGGAGACAAGGTGAGGAGACAAGGAGAGGAGATGAGGACAGGACACAAGGACAGGAGACAAGGTGAGGAGACAAGGTGAGGAGACAAGGACAGGAGACAAGGAGAGGAGACAAGGACAGGAGACAAGGAGGGGAGACAAGGAGAGGAGACAAGGACAGGAGACAAGGAGGGGAGACAAGGAGAGGAGACGAGGTGAGGAGACAAGGACAGGAGACAAGGTGAGGAGACAAGGTGAGGAGACAAGGTGAGGAGACAAGGTGAGGGGACAAGGACAGGAGACAAGGACAGGAGACAAGGAGAGGAGACAAGGTGAGGAGACAAGGACAGGAGACAAGGTGAGGAGACAAGGTGAGGAGACAAGGTGAGGAGACGAGGTGAGGAGACAAGGAGAGGAGACAAGGTGAGGAGAAAAGGAGAGGAGACGAGGACAGGAGACAAGGTGAGGAGACGAGGAGAGGAGACGAGGAGAGGAGACGAGGTGAGGAGACGAGGTGAGGAGACAAGGTGAGGAGAGAAGGACAGGAGACAAGGTGAGGAGACAAGGACAGGAGACAAGGAGAGGAGACAAGGACAGGAGACAAGGTGAGGAGACGAGGAGAGGAGACAAGGTGAGGAGACAAGGAGAGGAGGCAAGGTGAGGAGACAAGGACAGGAGACAAGGACAAGAGACAAGGACAGGAGACAAGGAGAGGAGACAAGGACAGGAGACAAGGAGAGGAGACAAGGACAAGAGACAAGGACAGGAGACAAGGACAGGAGACAAGGTGAGGAGACAAGGACAGGAGACAAGGAGAGGAGACGAGGAGAGGAGACAAGGACAGGAGACAAGGACAGGAGACAAGGTGAGGAGACGAGGAGAGGAGACGAGGAGAGGAGACAAGGAGAGGAGACAAGGACAGGAGACAAGGAGAGGAGACGAGGAGAGGAGACAAGGAGAGGAGACAAGGACAGGAGACAAGGACAGGAGACAAGGTGAGGAGACAAGGACAGGAGACAAGGACAGGAGACAAGGTGAGGAGACGAGGAGAGGAGACGAGGAGAGGAGACAAGGAGAGGAGACAAGGACAGGAGACAAGGTGAGGAGACAAGGACAGGAGACAAGGACAGGAGACAAGGTGAGGAGACGAGGAGAGGAGACGAGGACAGGAGACAAGGAGGGGAGACAAGGACAGGAGACAATGTGAGGAGACAAGGACAGGAGACAAGGTGAGGAGACAAGGAGAGGAGATGAGGACAGGAGACAAGGAGAGGAGACAAGGTGAGGAGACGAGGTGAGGAGACAAGGAGAGGAGACAAGGTGAGGAGACAAGGACAGGAGACAAGGGGAGGAGACAAGGAGAGGAGACGAGGAGAGGAGACAAGGACAGGAGACAAGGTGAGGAGACAAGGTGAGGAGACAAGGACAGGAGACAAGGTGAGGAGACAAGGACAGGAGACAAGGAGAGTTGACAAGGTGAGGAGACAAGGAGAGGAGATGAGGACAGGAGACAAGGTGAGGAGACAAGGACAGGAGACAATGTGAGGAGACAAGGACAGGAGACAAGGGGAGTTGACAAGGTGAGGAGACAAGGAGAGGAGACAAGGAGGGGAGACAAGGTGAGGAGACGAGGTGAGGAGACAAGGACAGGAGACAAGGTGAGGAGATGAGGAGAGGAGACAAGGAGAGGAGACAAGGACAGGAAACAAGGTGAGGAGACAAGGAGAGGAGACGAGGACAGGAGACAAGGAGAGGAGACAAGGACAGGAGACAAGGACAGGAGACAAGGAGAGGAGACAAGGTGAGGAGACAAGGACAGGAGACAAGGTGAGGAGACGAGGAGAGGAGACGAGGAGAGGAGACAAGGTGAGGAGACAAGGAGAGGAGATGAGGACAGGAGACAAGGACAGGAGACAAGGTGAGGAGACAAGGAGAGGAGATGAGGACAGGAGACAAGGACAGGAGACAAGGTGAGGAGACAAGGTGAGGAGACAAGGACAGGAGACAAGGAGAGGAGACAAGGACAGGAGACAAGGAGGGGAGACAAGGAGAGGAGACAAGGACAGGAGACAAGGAGGGGAGACAAGGAGAGGAGACGAGGTGAGGAGACAAGGACAGGAGACAAGGTGAGGAGACAAGGTGAGGAGACAAGGTGAGGAGACAAGGTGAGGGGACAAGGACAGGAGACAAGGACAGGAGACAAGGAGAGTTGACAAGGTGAGGAGACAAGGAGAGGAGACAAGGAGGGGAGACAAGGTGAGGAGACGAGGTGAGGAGACAAGGACAGGAGACAAGGAGAGGAGATGAGGAGAGGAGACAAGGAGAGGAGACAAGGACAGGAGACAAGGAGGGGAGACAAGGTGAGGAGATGAGGACAGGAGACAAGGTGAGGAGACAAGGACAGGAGACAATGTGAGGAGACAAGGACAGGAGACAAGGAGAGTTGACAAGGTGAGGAGACAAGGAGAGGAGACAAGGAGGGGAGACAAGGTGAGGAGACGAGGTGAGGAGACAAGGACAGGAGACA
>CM068482.1:406803-409303 GCA_034769265.1 Remorina albescens | reverse complement strand
GAGACAGACAGGCAAACAGAGGCAGACAGACAGGCAGACGGAGACAGACAGACAGACAGGCAGAGAGAGAGAGAGACAGACAGGCAGACAGAGACAGACAGACAGGCAGACAGAGAGAGAGGGACAGACAGGCAAACAGAGGCAGACAGACAGGCAGACAGAGAGAGAGACAGACAGGCAAACAGAGGCAGACAGACAGGCAGACAGAGAGAGAGACAGACAGGCAAACAGAGAGAGAGACAGACAGGCAGACAGAGGCAGACAGACAGGCAGACGGAGACAGACAGACAGACAGGCAGAGAGAGAGAGAGACAGACAGGCAAACAGAGGCAGACAGACAGGCAGACAGAGAGAGAGACAGACAGGCAAACAGAGAGAGAGACAGACAGGCAAACAGAGGCAGACAGACAGGCAGACGGAGACAGACAGACAGACAGGCAGAGAGAGAGAGAGACAGACAGGCAGACAGAGACAGACAGACAGGCAGACAGAGAGAGAGGGACAGACAGGCAAACAGAGGCAGACAGACAGGCAGACAGAGAGAGAGACAGACAGGCAAACAGAGGCAGACAGACAGACAGACAGGCAGAGAGAGAGAGAGACAGACAGGCAGACAGAGACAGACAGACAGGCAGACGGAGACAGACAGACAGACAGGCAGAGAGAGACAGACAGACAGAGAGAGACAGACAGGCAGACAGACAGACAGACAGGCAGACAGAGACAGACCGTCAGGCAGAGAGAGACAGACAGGCAGACGGAGAGAGACAGACAGGCAGACAGAGACAGACAGACAGGCAGACAGAGACAGACAGACAGAGAGAGACAGACAGGCAAACAGAGGCAGACAGACAGGCAGACGGAGACAGACAGACAGACAGGCAGAGAGAGAGAGAGACAGACAGGCAGACAGAGACAGACAGACAGGCAGACGGAGACAGACAGACAGGCAGAGAGAGACAGACAGGCAGACAGAGACAGACAGGCAGACAG
This sequence comes from Remorina albescens, assembly GCA_034769265.1. Taxonomy (NCBI): domain Eukaryota; kingdom Metazoa; phylum Chordata; class Actinopteri; order Carangiformes; family Echeneidae; genus Remorina; species Remorina albescens. Next base: position 408,310 of record CM068482.1, on the reverse strand, counting down.
AGACAGACAGGCAGACAGACAGGCAGAGAGAGACAGACAGACAGACAGACAGAGGCAGACAGGCAGACAGACAGACAGACAGACAGTCTCACTCTCTGGTTCAGGATGATGTGTCTCTTTGGACAGCTGTGGTTGTGAGTGCAGAGTTGATCCAGAGGACACCAGTTACACTTCCACAGACTGTGGACACACGCCAGACACCTGAAACACAACGTCCTCTTCATCACATCATCATCATCATCATCACATCTTCATCATCATCATCATCATCACATCCTTATCATCATCATCATCATCACCTTCATCATCATCATCATCACTTTCATCACATCATCATCATCACATCTTCATCATCATCATCATCATCACATCTTCATCATCATCATCATCATCACATCCTTATCATCATCATCACCTTCATCACATCATCATCATCATCACTTTCATCACATCATCATCATCATCATCATCGCATCCTTATCATCATCATCATCATCACCTTCATCATCATCATCATCACCTTCATCACATCATCATCACATCCTTATCATCATCATCATCATCACATCCTTATCATCATCATCATCATCACCTTCATCATCATCATCATCATCACCTTCATCACATCATCATCATCACCTTCATCATCATCATCATCATCACCTTCATCATCATCATCATCACCTTCATCATCATCATCATCATCACCTTCATCATCATCATCATCACCTTCATCACATCACCATCATCATCATCATGTGTGTCTCTTACTGGGAGCTCTGGTTCAGGCGGCTCACTGCTCCACAGTCGTAGAACGTCATGTTGCCGGTGGTGATGGTCACGTGACTGAACCTCAGAGACACTGGCAGGGTCATGTGATCTGGAAGCAGAGACAGTCTGAGTCCTGATCCCTGGACCGTCAAAGGTGGACCGACCCTACGTCGCTCTTACTCACCACTTCCTGTGGGGATGGGTGGGAGGAGCTTTGGTTCAGGTGATTGACAAGTGATGCTGGTTCCCATGACAATGGCGGGCTGAGGTGGGAGGAGTCCAAAGACGCAGGACAGAGACTTGGCATCAGTGAGGGCGGGAAGCTGGACGACTGACAGTGTTACCTAGGAGACACAGAAACACACAGTCGGATAAACGTGAGGGGAGACCCTCATGGTCCAGGTCTGTAGGGATTCTGGATCTGAGAGGACCCGGGTCTGACTAAAGTCCACCTGGGTCTGTTGGTCTTTGCTCTGACTGGACGGCTGCAGGTTCTGCACTGTCACACACTGATTGGTCGGCTCAAAGCTCCAGAGCCAATGATTGGACTGCAGGTGACGGCGACACTGATGTTTACGGCAACACCTGGACGACAAGACAGAAAACACGCATCATCAGGCGGCGGGGGGGCAGAGAGACAGAGAGACAGAGAGAGAGAGACATACCTTCCCTCCAGGACACACCAGCCACAGTGCGGGTCTCTGACAGTGAGACAGGTCTGACAGTCTGTCTGTCT